>VWYI01025715.1:166263-230965 GCA_013399455.1 Anthoscopus minutus | reverse complement strand
GGAAGGAAGGAAGGAAGGAAGGAAGGAAGGAAGGAAGGAAGGAAGGAAGGAAGGAATCAGGTTAGTTTGACTAGTTTGACTCCAATAATTTTTTTACTTAAGAGGAAAAAAAAAAGCCTGCATTCTTTAAGTAAATGTATTCAGGTCCCATTTTTGCATCCAGGAAGGCTACTTTACAATGATCACAATAAAGAATATACTCAGGTGGGAGTATGCTGACATTACAAAGTCTCTTCAAACAGCTAGAGGAATTTTAGTACAAATGAGCCTCAAGCTACCTTCTTTGCATATTTTTATCTGATTCTAGTGCAGTGGCACAGTTTGTTCTGATAGTAGTTGAATACCCATATGTGGATTAATACCTCCAACACAAAAGCATTTGAGTATGCTCATGCTGCTTGAAACCAGTCTGTTTGCATGTGCAACTCCATCCTGGATAAAATTGCAAATACGTGACTTAGAAATCAAAGTACCATTCAAAAGCTTCTCACTCATTCTGGATCTGGTTCTGGGACATGTGTATGAGAAACAGATTTAGTTATCCTCATTCCATTATTCCTCACATATTGTTCTGGCAGTAGATAGTGTTTGAAGCAACACTGAAGAAGCATTAGACTGAATTCCCTGCATCAGGTAACTTTAAAAATCTCTGTTCTATGTATTTTTTTCATGTATTTGTACCTGCTTGTTTCTAAGAGGAACTAGGACAAATATTTTCTGAGTTTTGTTGCTGTGTGGAAGAAAGCTGTAATGTTTGGTGAGCCACCAAATAAAATGCTCTGGTACAAACAACTACAGTGTAAATCAGTGGAAGACTGCAGGGAACACTATCCATGTACATCAAAAATAAGGCTCTCCTCCCAAATGCAAATTTACTCAAAGAGCAGTGAACTGTGGGGACTGAATGTGTAAAATATTCTAATTAGCTTCCTCTTAATCATAGCCATTACCACACACTATCACCATATTAGAAGCTGTGTCTCTGCTGATCCTTTACACCATGAACATGTGACAGCTGCCAAAGTAATTATCAGCACAAATTTCACTTTCTGTTTTTCCAGCTCTAGACAGAGAGAAACTAGTGGTGGATTAATTCTCCTGTGCTCTTGGGGATAGGCTGTGCTAGGATTCACTTTACACTGATCCTTCTCAAGCTATTCAGCAGACAGAGCTATAACCCTTGAAGTCAAGATCTGCCTTCCTTCCTGTGCTCCAAAGTGTTACACAGGAAGGAAGCCATGAAGCCAAAGCTGTTAAGAGTCTCCTCCTTGAACAAACAGTTGCCTTAATAAGTGCTCTAGGCTCATTGCCTTTAATAATGTTTTTCAGTGTTGCCTCAAACACTACCTGCTGCCAGAGTAATATGTAGAACAATGGAGTGAGGATAAGTAGATCCGTGTCTCACACACACATCCCAAAACCAGACTCCAAATGAGTTAGCAGTTCTTGAATATTAGTTTGCTGCTATTATTTTTTGTCTGCATATCATTAATATGCTTGTTATTTGTCTCCCAACAGCATTATTCTCTTACAAAACAGCTCCTATACTGGGTCTTCTTTGTACATCACATTTTGCATGGCACAACAGATATTTGAGAAATAAAATTCAACAGGGCAGAAGGATAAATGATGGGATTTTAGCGTGCTAACACTGCTCTTGACCCATCTTTCAGGTGACACCAAACAGAGGGCACTTCATGGAGCAAGAGCATTGTGGATACCTTGAAAAGGAGCAGGGTGCTCAGCTGCAGGCAAATTCTTCCTCTCTGGGAAGTGCTTTGCTGTATTTTAAACACCAAAGGGATGTTTGTGCTGTTCCATGGACTAAGAAAATGGGAAAATAGTGTAGAACTTGGTCACCTTTCCAACTCTCCTCCTGCATGAGGAGGCTGTCCATGGTGGTCACTGCCTCTTCCTCCTCTGCCTGAAGACAGCAGCTTGCAAGCACATAACCTGGCACCTGGGCACCTTCCCAAACCCACAGAAATGCTCATCTGGCAAATGGCCTCGCTCCTTCCCCATCTCCCTTCATTCAAATGTCCTAAATCTCCAGGCAGGGCCAGTTGTGCTGGAAACCAGAAGGTGAGGGAGGACTATAGGAAGCAGCAGCCTCCATGCCCACATGCAGCTTGCAGAAGAACATGTGGGATCAGCTATTAAATACACCCACAAACAAAGCAGGAGATTAAAAATGCCATTTTGCAGCTTCCTGGCAGCAGTCACCATGTTGAAAGGGAGCAACACAGCATCAGACAGGGGCACAGCCCAAACCTCTTTTTTTACACACACATCCCACCTACTTTAGGTAGTGACTTAGAGATCAGAAAAAGGACTTGACAGTTTAATATTTAAACAACTCATTTCATGTTTAGACCATCACGTTAATGATCTGTGTTACAACAATGATCAAGAGGGATAGAAGCTTGCTTGTCATTAGCCCCTTCTCCTGTCACACTCTACACAGCATCTCAGGCCCATGACTTCTAATTTTAGACAAATGCTTGCTTTAAAATCCAATTTATATTTTGTTTTCAAAATAACATCCACAAATACTTGTGTTCCCATGGTTCTGTATAAAAAGTTTCCTGAATGACAGGAGGTGAGTCTGTGGTGTAGCCCCCAGTGAAGAGCTGATCCCTTCCCTCCCCCTTGGCCATTCACCCTTTCTGGTCCTCTTCCCCTCCTCCATGATGCCCAGACAGCTGCAGTTCTCTCCTTGCTGTCCTCAGGGAGAAACATATAATTTCTGGGTGCCACAATAAGCAAGACATCTGCTGTGCCCCTTATGGCTTCTGTCCATGCACCCTAGCCTGTCCTATAAATGTTGAAGGAGGATGCTTATTCAAAAAATTTGTATACCCATCAGGGAAAATAAGAGACAAAGCCAGAAAACTATACATCCAGAGTGGATTTGAGGTATTCAAGGGGAGAGAAAATAGCCTGGCTGGTCCTGCTGCTGCTCCCCTGCCCTTAACGCAAAACCAGATTTAAGCCTATTGCACTATAATCCTCTCCTCTTACCTCTTTATTCTTGCTTTTGAATAATCTGCATTGTGCTGGGACTAATTCCAGCCAGAGGCCTGTTGTGCTGGAGATTGTGCTTACAAAGCCAACACCAATGTCACAGAGAGCTTTAAACCTCACTTTAATTTTGGTGCAAATTATTCAAAACAAAATGTTCACAGCACTGTTCATAAACTGGGAAATTCCATCAGGAATTTGTGTTATGTTGAAAAATGGAGACAGACTTTTTCCTTCCTTTAAATAAAAGTGAAACAAGAACCCCTCATCACCAAGAACAGCTTCTACCAACAGTAACCTGGATCGTTTTTAAGCCGGCAAAGTCTTTGACTGATAGCCCTGTGCATATCAAATCTCAGCTGTGCTGTGGTGGAGCCCTGAGCAACAAAATCCACAGCAACACAGCGCCTGTGCCTCTTCAACATCTTTATTAATGAGGTACAGCCCAGCCCCTGCTGCTCACCAGCGATTACCACCAGATTTATGGCCAACTTCCAGGCCTTTCCCAGTGCTCTCAGTTTATGGTAACAGTGGTGTTCATACACGAGTGTCCCGTGTTAGGCACACGGCAGCGTGTGCAGTGCTACAGCTCAGGTCTGTCAAAGTCCTACCAGTCCAGGCAGAAGTCTCAGGGAAGCAGCTGACTCCCAGCTAACAAGATGCAAAGTTGCTTTTTCAGCCTTTGTAAAGTGGAGGTTGCTTTTTTCAGCCTTTGCAGAGCATTTATCAGGGCTGTAAAGGGGCAGTTTGCATCTGGTCACTGACTCCTGCAAGGTGTCCCCAGGAGGGTGGCTGCAAAACTGCTGAAGTCTGAGCTAAGTCCTTTCCCACCAAGCCATTGCAATCCAGTTCTTAGAGGCTAATCTCTTTTTCTCTTTTTTCAGCATGACTTGATCATATCTAAACCTCCCCAAATTCCCACCTCAGCTTCAGATTTCTGTTAAATTTACCTGCTTTTTCTTGCTGCATTTTTCACTTTTGCCTGTATTAAAGGGCTGGTAGGTTCCAAAAGTGGTGTTCCCAGGGGACCACGGGCTTTTCCCACACCAGGAATTACCGAAGTGGTGATGTGATGGTTCAAAGCTTCCTTGGGCACAGCGATCAGAAATTTATCAATAGCTTCCTAATTCTTGGGGGAGGGTCAGCAGAATGTCTACCTTGGACTTGGGCCTTTTTGTAGGAGCTTGGCTGACAGACTCCCTTGGGAGGCAGCTCCTGAAGGGCAGAGGAGTCCAGGAAGGCTAGATATCCTTCAAGAAAGAAACCCTAAAAGTGCAGAACAGGCTATCTCCATGTGCTAAAATATGAGCCAGCGGGGCAGACTGGCCTGGCTGACCTACAAGGATGTTGTGAGGTTATAGAGGGAGAAAATTAGACAGGCCAAAGCCCAGCTAGAGCTTAACCTGGCAATCACTGTGGGAGATGATATAAATTAAAGGTTTCTATAAACATATTACAAATAAAAGAAGGGCTAATGAGAGTGCCCATCCTTTATTGGATGTGAGGAGAAACTTAGTGACAGAGGATGAAGAAAAAGATCCGGTGCTTAATACCTTCTTTGCCTCAGTCTCTAATAGTGAGACCAGTTGTTCAGCAGTTACCCAGCCCCCTGAGCTGGAAAACAGGGATAAGGAGCAGAAGGAAGTCCCCATAATTCAAGGGGAAATGATCAGTGACCTGCTCCACCACTTGGACACTCATATACAGTGAGGGGAATGGGGAATCTAAACTATTTAATAGGAAATTATCCTTTCCAGTACTTTTTTTAGCCATCCTAATAGAGCTTTTTTTGTTAGTAATATTTTATTAAATTTGACAAGATGATAACAAAAGGCTATAGAAAGGTATTCAGCTTTATTATAGCCTACAGTACTTTTCCATAAAGGTTAATATGGACTCACCACACCTAATAATTAAATGGCAGTACTACTGCTCAGAATATTTGAACCTTATAGCCTTGCCCTTTCAAGAAGAATCCTTTGGTTTATATTCTGGCTACTCCATTCTTCTTCTGTGATTTTCCCCATCAAAAGGCTACATTTGCAGAAATTTAGGGATGTCTTCTCTTTCTTCCCAAAGTACTACTGGATACACTATAGTAAAATACAAAATAAAATCTACTGATCAAGACAATTTGAAAGCTGACAACATATTTTGTTCCCTAACTATATATCCAAATCATCTCCAAAGTATTGTAGTCTTCTCTTGGAGCTGATAAGCCATTTAAAATGCATTATACTGGTGACAGACAAGCTGGCATTTGCTACAAGCATTTTTATGATTCAGTAGTTTGCAGAGAGACTAGAAAACTAAGTAGCAGATTTACAGTATAACAAAATAAAAGCAGAGATCTCATCTGCCTGATGAACGAGTAAAGCAGCTTTCATCTCCAGATTTGCAGATAGCTTGCCTGAAGGTGGAGAACTTATTGCTTAGGATGTGATAATGGTACCCTCAGGCTACCATCACATGGCATCTGCTAAAGACTGTACACATGCAGGGGAAGAGAGATTTGTAACTCTGGGGCAGTTCCCATCTAAGCAAAACTTGTAAATGCAATAAATTTGAAAGAAAAAGAAGACCCAGGGTAAAGAGAAGTGCCCATATATGTGTATGGGCCCAGCAGCCATGCCTGGCTGGCTGCTCTATGCAGCCCTGGGCTCTGTGGTGAAGGTTCCACAGCAGACATGGAGCTTTTCAGAAAGGATCAAATTCAAGGGCAACTGCAGCTGAAAGGCCATTACCTACATAGAATTTGGCATCAACAGGCAGGCAGATAGAGTATTCCTGGCTTCCTTATGCCTTAGCAAACAAATATTAGATAATGCCTCTTCTTGGCCAAGCAATGAGTCAGTGGTTGAGATGAAGGGGGAGCTTTCTTGACTTCCATTCTCCACATCTGACCAGAGATCACACCAGCTGTCTATACCCACACATTTGAAAATGTCACATCTGCCTGTCCTTCATCACCAAGGGACACACTCAGCCCACCCTCCACGAAGGGTTAACCAGCCTGTTTTAAGATGTACTAGATGGTGAGAGAGTGACGGAATATTCAGACTGTACCAGCATCCTGTTATTCTGCCTCTCCATCACCTCTGATCTTTCATCTCCCTCTGTTAGGGCTTAGAACCATGGACTCATCGAATTGTTCAGGTTGGAAAAGACCCGTAAGATCATCAAGTCCAACCAGTTTCCTCTGTACCCTATGGAAAAGCCCACAGAAGTCAGTTCTCTTCCCACAAAGGAAATGGCCATAAGGCCCTGTCAGATCTGGGCTCATACAAAGCCTTCTGAGAACAGAGGGAATACTGGACAAAACCAGCAATTGCATTTTCTATGCACAGACTTTTTGGTGCTTTCTATGTGATTTTTAAACCATGAGTAATGTCAGCTTTCAAAGATTTGTCCTATATTTGAACCTTGCTCACAGTCACACACTTGCCTAGCTGTAAACATGATTTTAACAAAGCCATTTCAACATCTTAGTTAATTTGGTTCTGAGGCCTTTCTCTTCCAGAGTGTGTAATTAAACTAAAAGAGCCTGGAAAAGTCCCTTACAGTAAATAATTTACAAGTTCCTCCCTGGGGACATTTTTTAATTATAACTCCACTGGTCAGATCTTACTGAATAGTCTGAGATAGCATTCCCCCGCTGAGATCCTGAAATATAATTAACTTATTCCTTTGGTAATGGTGTTGTTCCTTAGTCTATCTATTTCATATGCAGGGCAGGCAGATTTGTTTATAAACAAAGCGGAGATTGATAGACGCTTTGTCATGAGAATAGCAATAATGGCAATCGCTGCTCCAGACGGGGGCATGTCCATTTGAGGAAAGATGATACTGTTTTGAAGCAATTTTTATAAATCCTACCCTGACAATCCAGCATGGAGAGATACAAGAGAGCAACCAGACAGCCCCGATTCCTCTCCGAGTTGGCAGCCTGCCTCGCTCCCCGAGTGCCACTTCATGCATAGCAAACGTAAATAATCCTGACGCGCTTCCCACCCCCCTAACCTCTGTGCTTCAGGAACACTGCTATATACTATCAAACTGACAGTGATTTCATGTTCTGTGGCAAAAAGAAAAACCCTGAGCGACAGCAGCAAGGCTGGGGATGCCAAATGAAAACTGTCACATTTATTTAGCTCCGTGATTCTCAAGACAATATACATAAATATCGTTTTACTATCCCCACCAGCTAAATGTTAAGAGCTATCTGCATCAGCCAGGGTCCTGCAGCTCCCCTGTAGGAGAGCAGCCTGTAATGATCAGCTACTGACTCAGGAGAGGCTGGCAAGGAACAAAGCACCAGCTCCTCTTGTTCCCAATGATACAGTACATTAAATAGTCTCCTCATCCTTTCCCACCGCAGCTGTAGCCAAAAGGGCAGTTTGGAGTGAAAGTGGGAGAGAATGGCTGCACAACGTACCTAAAAGTGATCTCAGACATAAGAACTTTGGAGACACTCATTGCCTCAAGTCCTGAAAGCCTTCAAAGCTTACTTGCTTTTTCTACACCAATTAGTTCCAGCAACTCCAGCGAGCCCACAAGGACAAAGCTTGGTGCATAGCTGCGGCTCTGCTGGGTGAGGGCCTGTACTTTGCATCCAAAATCTTGTCTTTCATTTCCCTCCCTCCTATTTTGAACTCTCACACAACAAAACTAAGTCCTTGTCTCTCAGCCCTTTGTTTCTGTCCAGCTGCTAGTGCTGGCTCTGAAGCCTCTTCCCCATATGCTGGCCTCTCTGTAAAAAGTTGTTCACCCAATATCATCCATAGTGACGGATAAGCCAAGCAGCCTTTATTCTAGTGAATAAATCAAAAATTCAGACAGCCAGATCAAAAGCTAAGCCAAAGGGCCACACAGAATTGGATCTAATATATATATATTTAAAACATATATCAGATGCAGGTTCCAGGTTTCTGCTGTGACAAGCACTGGCTTCAGTGTGGCTTTGTTGATGTTGGTGGCAGTCTGTGCCATATGGCACAGCTGAGCCTAATGTGCTAGGTGAATTCAAGCAGCTTTGCAGGCAAACCCAGAAACAGGCCTGCGACACACAAAACCTGCCCCATTGTTTCATTTTGTTGCTCTCCACATGCTAATGGAAGTTCAGAAATGAAAAAGGGATTAAAATACTGACACAGTAGAGATTGTAATAAAAAAAAAGGTCTGATTTTCTCAGACTTCTCATAACTTTTATTCCCCAAAGGTCTGGAACGGTAGGACTCTGTTTCCCTCATGTGAGGCAGTACAGCTGGCATTATCCAGAGCTGAGAGGACCTGAGGGACACTCCAACGACTGCACCAGCACTGATGCTGCCACCTCAATTCCTGCTTGTACCACCCCTGGACACACCTTCCGTTTGCAGGGGTGACACAGGATGAGAAGGAAGGGATGGAAGGCCAGCTCTCATCACCACTGTTTTACCAAGCAGCCCATATTGCAAAGTGCTGCCAGCTGCCTTGCCCAGGCTGCGGCTTTCCTGCACACACAGGTGGGTGCCCAGCGGGCCAACACCAGAGGGATCTTCAGCCTGGCCAGATGGACCTTGGTTAAGGATGGATGAAGCACCAGGGAGCTCAGGCCAGAGAGACCTCAGTTGCTAAGCTTATGTTCACCCGAGAGCCAGAGGGTTTAAATTGCTCCTGTATTAGCAGAATGGAAACAGCACTGATACTCTGAGAAAAGGTTCACAGCTACTGCAGGCATGGTTTTGTTCAAAAAAACAGTTGTTACTGAGGAAGCCTTAAGGTCATTCCACTCTGGAGCTGGTCCTTGAGAATTTATGGATTTTTTATTGATGACACAGAGTAGTTTGGTGAAAATAAATGCACTGATTTATTGATTGAGGGAAGAGTTAAACACGCATAGAAAAGGTGAAGTTACATTGAAGAAGGAACACAAAATTCTGACAGTTTGATTTATTCTGATTGGAAATATTGTGTTCTTATACTACAAGGACAGTGTGCAGAGGAAACTCGCTATCTTCTGGATTTTCATGAATGTCTGGAGAAGCAGAGAAAAACCAACCGTCCACCCCAAAAATTAATCCATCCGTAAAACCTGCTCTCTGCAATTCTCAGCATCTCTCATTTTTTAACATAGCACCACACAATATTTTGGGACATTATGAATGGCTTATGTATAAAATTAGAGAACTTAAAGTAATTTTGAATATTATTTTACCAAAAAATAGCTGTCTCCAGGAGAGAACTCCTTGACCACATTTTAGACTACATTACAATCCTGTATTCTGATAAAGGAAAGAACATACCAAAGTTACGGACATCAAACTTTTTTTTTATTAATTCCCTTTATTTTAAGACAACTGCAAGGAGCCAAGTAAACAGTCAAACTACTACTACATACATTAAAATTAATTAAGGCTTTTTTCCCATCACCATTTCTTCCCTGCTTACTCTAAGATGTCTCCAACAATTACTTGTTTTGCTCATGGATGCACACAATATTTAAGTACCAAGAACTTCTACCATTAAAAGTATCTAATTCCAGAATGGATCAAGAACTGTCATTACTAGATAGTTCACTTTTAAATCAGAATAATAAAGCTGTTAACTATCAAGAAGTTTGTACCTCAAAAATATTATGAGAAGAAATGGTTCTTACAGTAATAAACAGTCACTCATTCTCGTTTGCATTGATTCTAGAATAAGAATTCACACATTCATTTGCTAATTAGAAGCAAATCAACACAATCCCCACTACTATTACCACAGTTACACTGTTTTTGGAGATTTTTTCCCCAAACACAGTGTATTTTATTGGTCCCAAAGTCCTATATGACAATTAGAAAAAAACCATGATTGATGGATATGACACCTTTGGTTGCTTGCTCTGGATGTGGGCTGTATCAGAACACTTTCAGCAGTCTTCATAAAGGATTTCATCTATTGGAACATCATTTTCTGTCACAGGCACTGATTCACAAATCTGTTCTCTAAAAGCCAAAGCAATCGTGTAAGGCTTTCCACAGGGATGTTTCATACATCTTTCAAGATAGGTATCATAATATCCTTTCCCTCTTCCCAATCTGTTGCCTTTTTTGTCAAACCCAAGGCCTGGCATGAAGATAAGGTCAAGACCTCCTGCAGAAAAATGAAATAAGCATTAGTGGATGCTCTGTGGATTTCCTGATGGCTTGACTACAACCACATAACTTCAGACATTTGCAAGAACGCAAGCTTTGTGTTTTGTAAAATGCTTCTCTTTCTTTGATCAGATGAAAAATACTTTGAATACTAAACCTGTAAATTTACATTTTCATCTTATCAACTGCATACTAGTTCAGCTGGAAAATAATTAGATCTTGAAAAGCTGGATGGGAAAAAAAACCCTACATTTTAACGAATTTATTTTATCATTTTAACCCCACACTTCCAAATACAAATGATTATGACTCTAAATCCAGACAGAGACTGAACTCAGGGAAATTAAATGCAGGAGAAATCAGAAAATCAAATGAACTTCAACATCAGACACAAAAATAGAAAAGAAAAAAAAGAATGAAAAGAAGATGCATAAGAGAGAGAGGGGAGACATCTTCTTGACACCACTGTAAGATGCCATGAACCTTCTCTTGACCTTCCAAACCCAAAAAACCTTGAATACAATATATTCTGAAGTGGTAATTTGCCCTCTTATATCAAGAAGATTTGAAGGCTTGTCCCTTCTTGAGGTCAGGTTCCTTTTGTCCCAAAGGATTCTCCTTCTCGGCCTCCAGCAGTTTTCACTGTTGTTCCAGCAGCACACACAGGCATTCTACTTCCCTGCCCTAAATATCCCTCCTTCCAGGATTCTTGTGAGATTGCACTTGATTGGAACTCAAAATCAGTTAAAAAAGAAAGAAGATGCATAAGCTGCTGATCACCTGGACTGGCTGGTGGAACTCCAAGGGAAGACCCCACCAACCTGCTCCAGATAAAAAGGCAAGAGTCCTTGCTTTGCTCATGCTGTGTGAGGGGATGTGGATCAACACCATGCCAGGGAGCCAGCTCCAATTTGCACTTGGCTGCACAATGGTTTCAGGAGCCGATTCACATCACTGAAACAGACTGCCACGAGGAGCGACCACCAGGCATGGAGGCTGCTGCACATCCCCATCACTTCTGCAAGGCTGGCACATTCAGTGTGAGAAGTTCTGCACAGACATCCTCTAAACAAATAAGCTGTACTGGCCTGGTGCTGACTCCTGAGCCCAGGAACATCCCACTTAACTCCTTTCATAATGCAAAGAAAGTCTTTTCTTTCTTGCTGCTGTAGCTGACAGACACTAAAGGAGAGAAGGGCAGGGACTGGAGAGGCAGCGCAGACTAAAAGACAACTGACACAAGTCTGGAAAGAAAGCAAATACAGAGTCTCAGTCCACTGCTTCTGCCTTCTCACAGGAACAGTGCTTAGCCCTGAGCAGCTTTTCTGTGACCAGACTCTACTCCTCCTCCAGAGTATGGACCTGGTCAGGTATTTTTCTGCTTTTTCCATGTCCACACCTACTCCTTCACGCCATTAACGGCTGAGCTGCTTTTAGTGTATCTGAAGGATGATACTTGTCATTGAAGGAGATGTGGGAGCATATAGTGGAAAAGCCAGAGCAAAGCAGACTTTTTCAGTTTAGAGGGAATCCCAATCTGAGATCACATATCAACTCCAAACTCTGCCTGGAAGAACACCTTAACAATTCATGTAAGAACAAGTCATCTGCACACACTTCCTAGGCTCCTGGAGATTTCCTTCCATTCTTTATTGTTCAGAGAAGAGTCATTGACATGAACACTCATCCATCATGATCTGATGTCTTAATTAGAACATTGATATAAAATATGCAAGGCAAGACAGTGCAAAATGCTTAGAGAACATCAATCTTGCACATCCAGCATCGAACACTCAAGAAGCATAGCTTTTCTAAGGAGGTCAGGGGAGTAAAGGGAGAGAATTATACAAAGGACAGACCACAGAATAATACTGGTTGGATTATAAAGGAGTCAGAGTGTTCTACCACCCTGCAGTCAACCCTTGATGCACAGGACAGTGATATTAATGAAGTAGCAAATGGCAAACAAAGAGAAAAAGAGCCTCAAAGGCAGAACTATGGTCTCCCTGAAAAGAGGTGCCATTTTCATGGTACCACCATGTACATCATATTGGACATACCACATCCCCTCAGTTTGCTCTTGTCAATTGTCAGGCCTATGGACTAGGACCTAGAAATCAGCCCCCCTGTTAGCAAGGTCAGGAAGAGATTGTGCAGGTCAAACCCACCCCAGGTTACTCCTACTTAACCCCTCCACAACCTGCCTCACATCATCTTTGTGTAGGTATTCAGGTGGCCCAGAAACCAGTAAGTACCAATCAGTCACGATGCACAGAACTGAACACACTCTGCCTCACAGTCTGTTTCAGCTGTTTTCACTCCAGGTGCCTCTCAAGACAAAAAGCAGGAAACATTTGCAGTCTGCTGCTGGCAGGAAGAATGCACACAGGGGGCAAATCTGCAGAGCAAAAAGGTGCCATTTCTCCTTACATTTGTGTTAGAGACAAGAAGAAGACAAGTCAGGGGAAACACTAGGGAAAGAGGAAAATGGAAAAAACGGTGAAGGGAAGAAATATATTTTCTGTGGAGTTTAACTGTAAGTATCAGGCACCTCAAGTGAATTTAGATGTATTAAAGGACTGTTTTCCTCTGGGTTCTCTAGAGAAACAGGGACTGTTTTAAGTTGGCTCCTCTATAATCACAGGGGTTCTATGCTGAAGAACTCAAACAAGCTTATGTAAATCTCAACATGAAAAATTATGCTGTAAATACTGTAATAGTTACCCTTATATTTTTCTTCTGCAGAGCACAGCAATACCGACTGCCTTGCTCTGACTCACATGTTCTCTGATATCCATGCAACTCACACTGCACAACATTTAAGTAAAATGTCTTTCAAGACTTTTGGTAGAAAAAAAAGACAGAACTAACCCTGCAAGAAGCCTAAGGGCAGCTCAAGCAGCATTAGACCCAAATCCAGTATCAGGATCTAGAATGGAGGGAAGAGAGTTGCATGGAGTAAATGCTTCCCTGACATGTAACTTGAGGAGCAACAAAACCTCTTGCGGTGTCTGTGGCAATGTGGGGGAAGAGGTGTCACAGGAAGAGAGGTGACACACAGATGAAACCAAGATTGCAGACACTTAAGATTGCTATCAGCACTGAGGGTACATCAACAGGATGGCAGCTGAAGATAAGAACATGCCCCTTATGGCATGGGTTCCTCATGCTCCCAGCTCTCCCAGCCCTGCAGGACTACTGTCTGCCACTCAGGACTGTGCTCTGTCCTCACACCTACTGCCCTTGCTCTTACAGCCCACTGTGTGAAATAGCATCCTTGTCCCTCAGAAGACAGAGCAGGTACTTGAAAATCAAACACCACATCAGGTGGTCTCACATCAGCGCCTCCTAAAACATGTTAGGGGAAGTCTCACGTTCAACATCTGCCCATCTCCTTGTAATGTCCACTGTCTTCTACGTGTCTGTAGATACCAACTGGTGGTTCTTGGATCCCCAAGGGTCCTGTGACCACATGCCAGAAGCCCAGGAAAGCACATCCACAGTCAAGAGTTTTGTTACAGGTAAGCGTGTGCATGTGGTCTGAAAACCGCTGAAGACTGAAAACACTGTCTCAAGCAACAACATTTTGCTCCAGCTTCTATGTAGATAATATCCATGCTTCTTGCACACTTTAAGCTACAGGGTATACCAGTAAGGTTAGTAATTATGATGACAGTCACCTAATATTCAGTATATCTATGGCATAAGCTCTTGTGGCTACAGCTCCTTGAACTGTGTAAAACCATGTGTGAAATAATATACCCTGATACACGCCATGCTGGCACAGCCACACAGGCTCAGTTTATACAGCTAAATGCAGCACAGCCAGAAAACAAACAGATTTTCAGGATCACAGGTGGTCAATACCTTAATTGTCAGCACAGTATCTGGCACTGCTGGGCCAGGTGACACCCATGACTACTCCAGGGGACAAGACTGCCATGTGCAGTAAAGACAGAAGGGTACAGGTCTGGCTCCTCCAGACAGAAGAAGAGAGGCCAAGTTCTGTGTAGTGTGGACAAGACTTATCTGTGCCACTTATCTCTGTGTTTGGCAGAGTAGATGCAGTCACAGCTTCTGAACCTGTCCTGTGGGTGTACAGGCACACTCTGTTTGCACTGACTCCCTTACAATGATGTAGACATACCTCATGTCCAAGAGAAGTGAAATGACTGGCCCAAGACTCAAGAAATGTGTGGAAAACTACATTCAAGAGGCAGGTGTGCAAGCTACACATGCCCTGACTTAGGCAGCAGACCAAAGCATTAGCATCCCCTCTCCATGTTTCAAATAAGAATATATGGTTTTGTTTCTTCTAGGCAGCCACAGTGAACTTCAGTCTGGCAGTACATTTCTCATTACCTTTCATGATGGTATCAGGTTTGATTTGTTCCCCAGGGAAAGATTTTCTCCTTGCACCTCATTACCTCTCTTCTCCTTAATCTGATGTTCCTATTTGAAATGCCAGCCAGTATTTTCAGAAGTGTTCTTGACAATGGTTAATTATAGAAGGGCCCATCAAACTGCACAGATACAGGTCATGTAAAGACTGCTGGGGACTTGTTCTGCCCTCAGAAGGAGCAGCCAGCATGGCCTCTCTCCTCCCAGGTTAGAAGGGGCTCCACCAGCCTGTTGTCACCTGCTGTGTGGGGTCACTCATCTCCCCCTGCACAGCTTGGCTGTCCTAATGGAAGCTGAAACTGAAATATTCGGTCATCCCAACTTCTCATCCCTTGCTGCCACTTGCTTTGTGGGCACAGCAAAGCACCTGGGACCCATCAAAGTGGGAGCTAGGACTCTTTTGATCCTCTCCTCAAAAGCACTGACAGGATGGGGCAGAGGCCGAGCTGCAGCAGCTCCTGTGTGCCTGTGAAGAATGGCAGCGTGCTCACAAGAAACACGCTCACAGCACAGACACCGTCTGAGCCTACAAGAGGTCAACAGTGATCAGCTCCGTGTCACTGCTGCTGCTCCTCACAGCAGCAGCTGTGCAGTCTGAGCTTCCCCTGAAGCACAGAAGTTTGTGCATTGTTTACTCCCTCACCACAAGGATGGCTGGATCCTCACAATCTAGTACCTCAGGCAAGAATGAGTTTTCCAGTGGTTGGTTTTGTTCCATGCACACCTCGCTCGTGCTTTGCTCACATGTAAATGATTACATAAGGTGCAGGAGCAGAAGAAGCAGGCCAAGAACAGCTTTCTGTTTAAAGGAAAGGAGTGTTCATGTTGCAATGCACACCACAAACAATGTCAGACCTGTGCAAAACCTCTGCCAAGCTCACAAGCAACTGAAAGCTGTTGATTACAAGAAATGAAAACTTACTTTGGTCCTCTTCTGACCTAGCAAAGACCACAAGGGATTATAAGGCAAACCCTGTTTCAGGAAAACCTTACTTTTCAGAATGAAAAGAGTGCAGTAACCATCTGCTGTCTCTGTATCTGCTATCCTAGCAGAGAGGAAAAAAATAACTCAGTCACTTGATCCTAATATCTAAGTATCAGTCTTGGTGACAAACAGGGTACGAGCCAAAGAATTGGAATAACTCAGAAATTTCTAATTAATGACAGAGTCATCACTGCAACTTTAATTACTGTCAGCATTAGCATAGTTAGGCCTTTTGGGTAGGTGTTTACTTTCAACATATATTCTACAGGGCACAGATCACCATCTTATTCTGTATTTATACAGCACCTAACACTGTGGTCTGAGTTAATCACCAGATCTCAAGGAAAACAACTCCACAAAACTATTTGACTTATGCTGCAGCAAAACAAATCCCTTCCCTTTTATGGTTTCTCCAAGAACACCCTGGGTGCCCCAGCACCACTCCTGAGGTTACCAACACTTACTGTTTCCTTCCAGATAAAAAGGTTTCTGCCCTTTGGAAAAAACCTGCCCTGGGTTTCGAGCACAGCATCTTTGCTCTTACACGTCTCTTGGTAAAAGATCAAAAAGGGAAATGCCAGATCCACTCTACTACAGACCTGATCCAGACCCTGACGAGGTGTATGGCTCCCAAAGGACTGGAATTGCTTCCAGAGGAAACAAGCTCTTTTCTCCACAAACCCCTGGAGAAGACAGACACTGTTATGGCCAAGGAGACAAAAACATTATCCTTTGCTGCAACTCATAAACATTTGAAAAAACGGCATTCATCTAAAGCCAATGAGGTGCACACCAGTAACAGGATTGCAGATATAAACAGCAACATTGCTTGCCTTGACCCCAGCCAGTCTGCTAAAGATGCAAATACAATCTCTTAAAAAGAAAGGAAACTTTTAACTGGTAATTCTAATTTGCTTACATGATACATTGTCAGAAGCTCAGCGTGAATTCTCATCTCCCTGGAAACCCAAGTTATAACATGAAGCACCATATCCTCAGTTGCTCTAAATTGACACTGTCTCCATTGACTCCACTCTGCATCCACCTTGGGAACTACATGAAAAATATCCTGTACTATTGACATGAGTTTGAGAAGAATGAATTCTCTTTTCTTGTAGATATGCAGTGTTGGTTGTTCATAAAAAGCTCTCCTCAAGTGCTCACTCTATAGCCTCCTTAAAATTCCAAACAGATACTATCAGGACTGAAAGTTGTGTTTCATATTAGACTAAAAAACCAGCTCATTTTAAACTGGAGCCCATAGCTTTTCCTCCAGTGTGTGCACTACCACATCACTTGAGCAGGACATACTGTTTTCTACCTATTCACAGATACCTGTAGTCACAGAATTTCAGAATACTCTGAGTTGGAAGGGGCCCACAAGGATTATTGAGCCCAGCTCTTAAGTGAGCAGCTCACACAGGAATTGAACACACAGCCTTGACATCACAGCCACCATGCTCTCACCAACTGAGCTTATGTCAGGGTGTTGCTTCAGAAGCAGAGAGATACTCACTTTAACCTAGCACAGGAAAGAAAAGTCAGAGTAGCCCATCCAAATCTCACAGGCTCCATCTACAGCCTCCTGCTATGGGACACACCATTAAGTCCTCAAAGCCTCAACTCCTCCAGGGAGAAATGCTTTTAACATCCGGGGTAATTGCTTTATTTTCATTCTTGTGTATGGGAATCGCAGGCACTAGGAAGCTTTTCTGTCCTTTTGTCCTCTAAAAAACATTTTGCACACCCACCACCCACCTCTCACAGCCATACAGATACCAAGCAGACTATCTCCTCTGCAATCCCAGCACCTCAGCAGCTGGCATGACAGAGACAGCTTCTGTTGTTATTACTTCAATAAAATATTTTGCAGAAAATAGAACCATCAGCAGAATCTACAAACAAGCACTGAGCAGCTCAGTGTTTATCTGTCTACTCATCCATGTCAGTGCTTTGTGTCAGCATGAAACATTGGTCTTCACAGTTCACACTTGCCCTGCTGAACTACAGCATAATAAAATATTTATCTGTCTCCCTGAGATGCTACATGATAGCCATCAGTCATAAAGGTTTAAAACAACTGAGTGGCAGCCACTTGTCTGTTATTAAACCTCAAAAACACGTAATAAAGCTGCTTGATCAGTTCCTCTGCTACTCTGGTGAAGTAAACACCTCTGGTTTTGAATTAGTTTAAACCAAAATCTTGCATGTTTAGTGCCAATGCATCTGAAGAGCTAAGTGCACTACACAACATCAGCTGTGCTTTGTCAGCACTGCTCAAACAAACCTATCCTGCTCCATAGATAAACAGCCTTTCATGATAAAACTACTGCACAAGGCTAAGACTTGTGTTTCTGGCTGGTTTCACAATGTGGAAATGCTGTGTGAGGCTACAGCCATCACACTCATTCGCCCTGAGGTTTAACTTACAGTAAGATGGGGACTAGAGTCTCATTTTCAGAGTTCCACCTGAAAGAAAATTTGAAAAGTATTTTTCTAGTTCACTATTATTCATCAAACCTGCATAAGCCCTGTAAATAAAACATGATCACTTAATGCCACCCACAAAATGCTTGGTTTTGCAAATTCAGAGTAAAGGAAAAAATAGCTTAGGACTTCTCAGTTATCAGTCTGTGAAAAATGACTTAATCTGTTTCTGATATTCATATATGTGAGCACAGTCTGATTGGGAAAACATGGGCAATCAAAAATGTTTGGTTCCAAGGCTTGCACCTGGATTCTCCTGTGATTTTAAACCACTAAAATACTCTGAAACCAGATGTACCAAGGAGCAATTCCAAAGAGAGGAGAAATGGCATTACAGCCACTTTACAGCACATTAACATATCTTGTTAAATCAGCAAATGCTGACTGCAAATCTGCTTCTTTAAAGAAACTCACAAGGCATTGCTGCTTGAACTGTTTATGTGGAGATACTGGTGCAGCCTAAAATACTAGGATCTTTGTTTATCTTCATGTGTTTTTATGGGAATTTCTTTATGGTCTTATCAGTTACACTTCCATGGTGTTTACCTGAGCATTCATAAATACTCCCACTGGATACATGTGCATGTCTTCTCTCTTGGTCCTCTTTTGCATACTTCTGTCTGGGAATTTTTAAGTCAAAATAAGACAGAGGTGAATCATCTGGGTTTTTTTCAATACTTTATGCATCACTATCACTATTTCCAATACCCTTTGACTCACTCAGCAGATAGCCTACCATAAAATACTCAGAATAGCTCATTAAGTATAAACAGGTAAGACAACAACTTCCAAGTCAGTGCATAAACGTGGTTCCTGTAAGGAGTGACACCACTTGATGGGAATATCAGGCTGCTTACAGGCAGGGTTTATTGTACATGCAGAGTCAGCTGGTTGGGAGGTGATGGCACCTTCACAGTTGCTTGTCAAATGTGTTAACATCACAACAGCTGAGAAATCCAGCTTCTTCCATCACAAGGTTTTCTTTCATCTTTTTAAGCTTGCACAGTTTAAAAAATCCAGTTCTCTCTGGAATCCTATCCCTCCCTCATTTCAATCCCTGATTTTTATGGGAAATTAGGCTGGAGCATTTGTTCTCCTGTACGTGTGAGTGCAATGCCTGGATGAGATTTTAATTATAGGAAAACAACCGAAATGACAGCAATGCTCCATGGCAAATGTATGGAATGCTGACACCTGCCGGCAAAACGCTTCATGTCACTCCTGGACAGGAATCCGCCCTCATCTACATCCCAAAAACCCATTCCCATCTCACATGCACAATAGCCAGCCCAAGCAGGGACTGAGTTCAGCATGACACCAAATATGAAGATCCAGAGCTATCTTTACACCATGAAACAGCAGCACGAGTCTCCTGCTCCCTGAAAGCCAGTGGCTCTGGAGTCCAAGGAGTTTCCCACCAGCCAGGGGAAAAACTGTGTATTTTGAATCTCAGCAAAACCAGCAGGGATTAACTGTGCCAGAAAAACAAATCTTTTGTAGCTGGAAAAGTGCTGACCTGATTTAATAGCCCACTAAGCTGGCAGAACACCAATCCTAGAAAAAAAGAAAGGAAAAAAAAGTCACAAGTTTCTGCCAGATTCATGAGCTGAATCTGCTCAGCAGCAAGTACCAGAGATGGTACCTGGGATGAGGGGAGCACAGAGATGGGCACAAGGAAAAGGCAGCAGGACTGTCCCCTCTGGCACCAGGCAGCTGCAAGGAGGCTCATCTGTCTCACCAAACCACATCTTCAACCCACATTCCCCACACAGGTGGGCAGCAGGGAAAAGCTTCCCCTCCTGCTCCCCAGATTGTGTGCACAAAGGCACAGAGATGAGCTTGGTGCTCGGTCTTCCTTTTCAAAACATGAAAATAAAGGGAGACATTTGTCTGCAGCCAGAGATACTTGCACACTGGCATTTTCCCTGCGTGAGTTGTTGTACAGACTTCTGCCACAATCCAGAAATGAATTTCACCCCTTATCTGCCTTTCAAAGACTCCTGTCTCTAGGAAATTGTATGAAAAAAAATTACATTGCTACTGTTCACACTCACAGGAGAAAAATTAGCCCTCTTTGAAACAAAACCTTCCAGAGTCACTTGCAGTGACTTCAAGGCCCTTGTCTATATTGCTTTCACTTCTCTTCAAACTCAAATTGATCACAGCAGACGTAATCTTTTCAGTCGTTTTGATGAGTTTTCTGCAAGAAGGCAACCATGAATGAGACACTTAAGATGATTACAAGGAAAAACACTCTTTTAAAGTCTTAATGAACTTTATGAAAGCAAAAAGCTGTAGTGTTCCAGGCTCTCAGCCTTTCAGATTCACTGCAGGACACCTTGGCATGGGTGGTATTAAAATTAAACCACAAGGTGCTTGTGGTTTAGTCTGCACGAGGGAAATTCAGGACATAAGGACACCAAAGGGCACTACAAAGCAACACACCATATAAACACATAAACTTTTGTATTTCAGAGCATTTTTTCAAAAGCCTTTAAAAAAAAAAATCTCTGTCATACCTGAACAGAAGCACTGGGAGAACTCAGCTAAAAGTTTCTGCCTTCACTTAGCAAATTAAGTGTTGATTATTGAGCTGTTTCAGAGAGTTGTGGAAACTGGTGCAGACCTCAAGGGAAGGGCTATGAGCAGCTCCAGGGCAGAGGAACCCCAGCGTTGGGATGGAGTCACACATCTTTCCGCTGAAGGCTGGATGTAAAAAAACCCCGAGGGAAAGCTGAAATGTTTTCTATCCAAGAAAGCATTTTCCTAGCTCTACCTGTTAAGGAATAAGCTAGATGGAATAATATAAAATTATTTTATAGGTCTTTACTAGTGGAACATGCCCTTTTGTGATCATTTTGTAATGATGTGCCATTGTGGAACAACAGTGTGGAAACCTGTAGGAGATCTGTCCAGTAAGCTGATATGAAGAACAGTGTTATGGTATATACAAAAGAATTAACATCTCCAGTACCACTGTACCTGTACCTGTATTTCAAAGAATTTTTTTATCTGGGCATAAAATTTTCTCCCAGGCATCTTTTTTTTCCAGAATAACATCAGAGAGGTGGTAAAGGTTGAAAGAGCAATGGCTGAAACTCCTACAGAAAAGTTTCTCTACCTGAAAAATAAAACAGTCAAAGCTGGATAGAAAAGAATAAAATAGACATAGTACAGGTGTAACTAAACAATAAATAATAAAAAGAATGTAACTCAATCATTCTTATTTACTTCTCATCATAGAAAAATGAAGTACCCCTTGAACTGAAAGCAACAAATTTAAAACGAATACAAGCAACGTAATATTTCACATGTCACAGGAGCATAACATAATATTAACATAATAAGGAACACAATATTTCACATTACAACTAACTAACCAGTACAACTCACAGCTGTCAGAAGGCAGCAGAGCCAAGGGCATAATACAAATAAAATGAGATGCTTAAAGGAATGCTCCAAATGCCAGAACCTGTTTGTAAGGATAATGTGGGGACTGCAGCTGCAGAGGTAGGAAGATCCTTCAGTTATTGCTACACAGTTACAAGTTGTGAGATTTCCTGGCTCTTGTAAAACGTGATGCTGTATTGCATGTCCAGATCCTGCACTGCAAGGGGAAGGATCCTTTCTCCACAGTAAGATTCATGATCAGAATGTTAATGCCCCATTTGCACTGAATTTTTTTCTTCTTTTGAATATCAAAAATACTATGGATCATTGTCTCCAAACAGAAGTTCATTCCAAACTTTAAATCATTTCATTAAAAAATAAATTACATTAGCAGCTAAGCCTCGATTTTCAATTTTGTATTGTGCCGTGCTCTCAGGTTTTCTTTTTATGACCAGTGTAAAAAGATTTTAAATTATAATCTATCCCTTGACATATTTTGTACTGCAAGTTTTAATCAAGTCTCCCAGAGGAAAAGAAAATCTAATAGCACCTTCAATCACTTTACAATCTTGTTTGGGGTATTTTTTGATGTTTGTTGGGTTTTTTTCCCTAAGCAGAAACATTTAACAGCTCTGCTTTTCAGGTACCCATATTTCATTTATTCCAGAGACATTCCTATCTGCATATACATCATTTAAATATTCCCAGTTACTTCTGAGCATTATTTACTACATATTTTTTCAGAATTATTAGCATCATTTTGTATGGTCCCATTAAGCCTTCATGGACAGCTGTACAACATCTAATGCAGCTGAAGTAGTATATTAGACCTTCCCTATGCTTCAAGCCACAGCATATTCTACTCACAAGTGTTTTTTATTTCTAAATGCTAATGTGCCTCATCTTTCAAAATCCTCTCACTTCTGGTGCATTTTTTGGGGTGAGTGGGGGAGGAACCCATTATCCTTTTTTTAAATCTCATTTTATTTTGCAGTTCTAAGTCAAACCTATTCCTCTTAAGACTGTGCTGCTATAAATTCAGACACACTTCTGAAGAACTGTGCTAAAATTTGGAATAACTAAGAATACTGATGGCATCACAAGGCCATCATCAGTCCTGGCAGCAAATGCAGAATCTTTGAATGCAAGAATAAATAGCAGGAATTTTAAGACAGGTGAGTTTCTGCAGATAAAAATGCTTCTGCAAGGCAAATCCCGATGGCAAAGTTTCAAACAGGGTTAATGGTCACTCAGGAGTAATTTCAAACTACTCAAGGTTTGGAACTGTAGCCTAGAGGTAGCCAGCAGTTTCCTTGCAAGAGAATCATGTTCCCTGGAATAAACAGCCCTTATAAACCAAATATCACCACACAGGTAAGCTGTCCCTGTCTGTTTTTGCTACCAGCAGGTTCTTGTAATTTATGCTGCAGCAAGTCTCACAGTGTTAAGTTAAAAGGGCAGAAAGATAAAACTACCTTAACCTTAAAAGCCAACATTCAAAAGGTTATGTGAAAACAGATCTGCAAGGAGTTGCTGCTAGACATATGTCAGTATTTCCTTATTTTATTTCAAATTCAGATCTTTTTATTCATAATAATTTTTTTACCATTATAGAAGGCATGGATTATCTAGCTAATATTTCATTACCTTGAAGATACAACACAAATGCTGTCATCAGTAGGCCACCAAACTTTTCAGTGCTGAAAATGCCAGAAGTCTCCAAACTAAATTACAAAATACAACTCAAGTTCTTAATATATCCATTTCTTAGAGCAAAAATGCATTATGCTGTAGCTGAGTAGTAGCAGATTATTCAGCATTCCCCATTACATATAAGATGCTATATTGTCAAATGCTGACATTTTTCAGCTTGGGTACTTAACACCAACCTGAGGTGGGGGCAGAAGGTTATGTTTATTTTATTCCTGCAAAATGGTTCACTGGTTTCCAAAATCAATGCTAGTTATAAAAAAAAAAAAATGAGAGAGAAGCTCTATTGCTCCATGCCTTGTAGCAAGAACTTGAAATCTTGCTTTCAGTACCCTCAGTGGTGATGATTTGGCTTTAGCCCTGTTCAAACCCATCTGAGCCAGGCTTATGCAATGCTGCAAAAGCCTGAAAAGCTGCCATTGGCACAGGCTTAAGAGAGACGTGTCAGGGTGAATTCTGAGGATCTCTGAAGATGCTCCCCCTCCCTGCACCACAACTGGAGTCACATCTGCATGGGTCGCCCCATGACTCTCTCTAGGAACCTGTGCCACAGGGGACATTCCCTCCATCCCCCTCCTCTCCACACACATGGCACTGATCTGGCCACATAGTAAACAGGATCCACTCATCTCAGTTCAAGAAATCCCAGCAAAAACAGGAGAGGGGAAAGGAGGGAAATGATCTTCACCCAGAGCAGCAGGTTGATCCAGCTCACAGAGAGAGGCAGGAATAGGCTGAAAACACACTTTGGGAAAACTCCTTAGGCCAGTATTGGTGCACAGATGGAGCACAAGGAGCTGCAGGCTCAGCTCCCGCTGCCAGACCCATCTCAGCTGTAAGGACTCCCAAAGACTTTAACTTCACTGGCTGCTTCTATTCCTGCTGCCTGGGGCAAGACTGGGAACTGAAATATGGAAGGAAATTATGACTGATGTTTCACTGAGACTTTTTTTGGCATGACACCCATTTTCATAACCCCTCACCATCAGCTTTCTACCAGCCCTTCAGTTGCATCAGTCCAAACCTGTGTGGTGGTTCTGTCTGAAGAGACTTCTGCTGGTACTGGGATGCTTCTAACCAAGACTGGTTTCCCAGTATAGGTCCCAACGTGGCTGCAGGGCCATCTGTGCTGGCACAGGAGAGGAGGGGTGGGGATCAAGAGGAGGAGAAAGGGCAGCAGCTTATTTAATCAGGCACTGCGCAAAAGAAAAAATCACAAAACTATATCTTTTTTACTATTTAGTAGAAAAAGTACTATTTAACAGTGAAGTTTTTCTAAGCCAAGGAAAAAGAGAAAGAAGCCAGCACAGTGGGGAAGGAAATGAGTAAATTGGAGAATCTTGTATGTCTGGAAGTAGACATGTGCAAGAAGACAAAACACATGATCTCCTCCCTTTTGGCAGGGACAAGCTATTTATGCTGGCCCAGCTGCCTCTGAAATGACTAGTTGAGTCTGAAAGCAGGAGGAAATGGGGAATAGAGTGAGAAAGGCCAGAGAAGGACACTTGAGGAAGGAGTTTCAGAGAGGCCAGGCAAAAAGCACAAAGGTGGAAAGGAATATTATCGTGGCAGAGAAATTAGACCTTGGAAAAGGAGGTCTAGTCCAAGGCTGAGACAAATCTGGGAAATTATGGTTTTGGAGAAACAGAGAAGAAAACTTATGTTGGAAAAACAAACCAAAGAGTCTGCATTTACTGGGGGCAGCCCCTCTGCACAACTCAGGCTGCAAGAGAATCCTGAGCCTCTGCTGCTTCTCCATCAGCAAATACCACTTAATAGATGAAAAGCCCATAGAGAAATGCAGATCTCCATCTCCATCCCAAGGTTTGAACAAAGCACAGTAAAGAGGCCTGCTGCTCTAACCTGAGCAGGGAGAAAGCAAACAACTGAGCAGATACTCCTTAGTAGCAATCGTTAACAGTGAGCAGTGTTCATCTCCTGCCTCTTTGAAAAAGCCCAGACCATTTCATCTGGGTTCATCTTTGAGGGAGTTCACACCTAAGAGACAATGACCATGTAATAATGTCCTGTGACACCAGGGCAGAATTGACAGAGATTAAGAGTCTGAATTAAGACTGTACACATAATCCCATTTCTTGCCTTTCTTAGAAAAGCACATCCCAATCCATCAGAGTAAGCAGACTCAGAACCACAATTTCTAATAATGCTTCATTTTTTGGCCAAGAAAAATATTTAGGCCAAACCCACTCTCTCCAACATGCAGGTGACTATTATAAAAGCTGTTTATAATTTATTGCACACCTTCAGCTACTTGTCAGTAGTTCAGTTATGAACAGTGAAGCATATTTGCTCTGCAGCAAGCTTTCCAGCTGAGAACACTGGCCATGTGCCTCCCTTCAAAGAAGCCTCCAAGAATTTTACCATATGGAAACACTCAACCTAATCTTTTTTTTTTTCCGTTTTTAAATTTTTTTTTCTTTTTTTCATGTCACTGTAAGAATAATCTCTTTTTCAGAGGAATAAGTTAGCTTTTCCCTCACAGTTCTTAGAGCAGGTCTAAGTAATAATAAATAACATTACAAATGAGGAAACCCGTGTCCAGCTCGGTGAATCACAACACCTCCCTAAACCACACTGAAAATGAAGCTACTGGTGAAGTGTTCTTTAAACTTCTGTAGGAGTAGTGATAAAAAACAAATAGGGAGTACAGTTTTATCTGATTTACCTCTTCCAAAGTTGTGCAAGGTTTCTACAATTCTGTAAACAAGTACTGCAACCTGCCTGGACTTTCATCAGCAGTATTACCTTGGGCAAAACCCAATACCAGTGCACATTAATACCTCTGATGGGCAAGGATAAAAATGGGAATTGGTACCTACTAGGAAGGTGTACCAGTGGCTTGCCCCAGAAGTTGTCTAAGTCTTTTCAATAGATATAGCTGGAAACAAACCACATCGTGCACCTACACACACCCCTACTCCAAAATATCTGAACTTCTTCCACATCTGTTTTTTCTGTTATTGTGTCCTTTTAGCCTAAAGAAAGCAACTTTTCATATGCCAGTGAGTCAACTACACGTGGCAGAGAAGATGACAGACCTTCTCCTACCCCAAGAGCAGTGATCCTTATTTATGCCAACACGGTGTGATGTGAGTACTGCCAAGATGAAAAGAGGTAAACCCTGGTCCAACATAAAAAAAAATATCATCTCCAAAGGGAGGGGCTCATGTCTATTCAACATTGCCCATGAGTGCTAACAAAGATTGGGAAACTCTATGCAAGAATTATACCCAGTCTTATATTTGAGCTATTCTTAACAGTAACCATGCCTGAAGTTTTAAGGACAGTGTGAATTCAAGCTTTTTGTCATGCCAAATGAATACACTCAGAAATGACATGGCTTATTTATGTACCTGCAGGCTACTTCTTGGAAATTACATAGTAATTTATGCCAGCCATGGGAACATTACTAATCTAACACCATGTTATCTCCTGATAACAATATAAATGCCTCAGATCACCAAGGTGTTTGATAACATCTCTGAGATAAATGTGCCATCCATGTGTCATTCCAACAATGGAGGATGGATGCAGCAGCAAGGTAATTTGCATTCTTGCAAATGTACTAAAGTTAAAAAAATATAATAGGTGACAAAAAATACAGGAAAAGGAATATAAAGACATATTGAGATCAAATGTGTGTTTCTGGGGGCAGATTAGGAATGTGTGTCTGATGCTTCAATAGTGGGAAAAAACAAAACCTATTCTTGAATTTATGAAAACTGTTCTGAAGGACCAATGTCTAACTTCAAATCCAAATGGCATTATTCCAAAATTACTGTACAAACACTACAAACAGACTAATATTGAGTTCAGGCAGAACAAGTCTGACATAGACATACATCAGTTCTTACAGCTGGTCTCTTGGCACCTCCCTGTAGAGCACAAGAGCTCTTCTGGCATTGTTCTCTGTCCACAGCCTGGTGCAGAGAAGGAAACAGCAGCTCCAGAACTAGCCAGATACCAAGTGTGTTCCTTCCTTTCCAATCTTCACTGTCTGGCACCTAGGCACATATCAGTGCACTCTACACCTGAAAGTCCTTGCTTCCATCATACCTCAAATTAAGTGTTTACTCTGTGATGTCTGCAACAGACCTGTTAAATTCAATTAACAGCAGCTCATCAGTAGTACTAAAGTTTGTCCAGAGGGCCTGAACTTAAGCTCAGTCAACAGAACTCTGGATATTGTTTTAGGTTACCTTCAAAAGTCTCTAAATCCCATCAATATACACCATTTTTTGACAAACGTTAGAGAAACAATGAACAATGCTAATATTAAATGTAAAGAAGATGATTGTATGAAGCAGTGAAATCCCTTGCTAGCAAAAATGTAGACACAGAAAGGATTCTGAATCAGGGAAGAGGTAATGACTGAAAATAAAAAAGAAACAAACATGGTTAAGTGTTCTGGGAAAGTACATTGGCATCCCAAAGTAAATACAAGCCCAAGTTCAATCAAACAGAGTCATAGAAATGTTATGTTCCTTTGTCAAGCACTAAAAGCCTGGCAAATGTGTGAGGAGTGGAATCTGACTGTGTGGTGAATTTCAACTTGGAGAAAACCTTCTCAGAATGAGGTTTCAAGCACAAGCTCAACATGAGTTTTCCACGAATAAGATTAAACATTCTGCAGATATTAAAGTGTTTACAAAAATAATGCAAATAATGAATGCAAAGACCCAAAAAGCAAACTTGTTTACAAGTAGGAGCGGGGGAATTCTAGGTTAAGAAAGAGGTTATTTGGGGATCAAAACAGAAATACAAAAGTTTGATCTTAATGAACTTGTACCTTCTCAGCCATGTGAAGGATCCAGTATCTGAGACAGCATTATAAGATCAAAATAAAAATATGAAAGAATAATGCTAGGAAAGACTGTAATATTCATGCAGGCCTACAAGAAAGTCCTTTTATTTTCAGTCTAAGGTCTCAGTCCACAGAGCTGTTCTACAAGGGCAGGATCCATATCAGCACTGTGATTCATCCTTGCAGCACAATTCACAGGATCAAAGATTTCAGAAAATTCTCAAGTCTATGGGCATCACCTGAGAAGCTCCCAACCTTGCAGGCAGCACAGACCAAAGTTCTCAGAGTACATCCTAAACCTAGATCCCTGTGACTTTCAGTGGCAACCTAAGCTATCCCCAGCAAGCCCTTCTCTCCTTTACAAGCCTCTATATTATGCTGGCTGTGACTGTGCTGAGGATGTTAATGGATCAGACAAAAAAGATGATTTATCTGGAGGGTTGAGTTTTCTTTCAGCTGGATCAGTGCAGTCTTACTCCAACACTGCTGGCATGTCACAGGGGTGGCACAGGGTAGAGAAAAACAGGCAAGGGCAAGGAGCATCTCTCTACAATGTACAAAACCAAAGTGTAGCATTTAATTCCATTCTTGCTACCAGAGTATTTCCTACCAGCCTCCAGGCTACTCCTGCTCAACAATCCCATGATGCAGCAAGAAAATACTCACCACCAGCAAGAGCTTCCTCTCTTGCAGTATCATCATCACTGGGCTGAAGAATATTCCAGGATGTCAAAGCAAGTGAAGAAATGTCTTCAGCTGATGATAACTTCAGCATGTCCATGTGATTGCTCTGAGGCTTGTAACGAGGTATGAAACACTCTTTGCCTTGCTTAAAAATGTCCTTAATGATTTCTTCTGTCTGGACTTCATCTGGCATGCTCAGGAAGATTGCAATTCTTTTGGATTCTTGGTACTTGGGATGGGCAATCACCTACATGGGAAATGGATGCAATCCGTTTAGAAAAGTCTTTGGAAAGATCAACTTACTTTAACACAAAACTGGAGCAAAATACTCTTTGAAAAGCATAGAGATACAAACTTTGATGCATCATAAACAGAATAAACTGACTTTTTTGCCTACTCCAACATTTCTACCATCAGCAAAATCAAAGTAGGCAAATTTTTGCATCTAGTGAACTAAACACTGCAACACAGGTTTAGGCCAGCAAAAAACTATTTGGCAGACAATCTTCCAATGCCCTAAAGATCTCTGCCATACAGTGCAGACATCCTCAAATGTCCAACATCACTGCAGAAAGATACAGCAGGCCAGAAATGCCAGCTTATGCAAGCCCTGAGGGTTTTGCATTCCTTTTCTTCCATCCATTTTACAGGCTGCATCTCTCATCTGGGCCTCAGCAGAACGGGAAATGCCTCAGTGATAATAACTCAAAGGAAAATTAGTGCCAGAGCAGATGACTGAGGAGCACAAAGTCTTCCAAGACCAGGCCTCTCTTTCTTTTGTTAACCTGAATGTCTTCCCTCCAGCAAGATGAGATATATGACTTCAAACATCACCTGCTTCTAACAGGTGATCTTATTACTGCACATTTTTCAGAGCCTGAAGGAAAGATGGCCTTGCCATTTTTTTCTTTTCATGAGACTCTGTGCTGGGCTTATAAAAGGCTGAATATAAGAGGGAAAATAAAAATGCTTATATGGTGAAAAAGTGTTAGCAGACTCATACCTCACTTGTCTGCCCCTTCCAGACTGAATTCCATATTAAAATTTGAAAGGAGGCTTTTAAAGCTTGTCTTCTCATTCTACAGTACCTTATATATTTTGTCACTTACATCTGAACAAAACAAATATAAATGTGTCCCTACTCATTTAAACGTGATTTACTCTTATTCTACACACTTATAAAAAGTCTGTCAAAAATATCAGGCAATTGAGAAACTCTCTAGTGTCTACAGAACAGAGATCACCAGATCCCCTGCTCAGTGTTTGTATAACTGCAGGGTAACTCACTCTTCTGAGCTTTAGCCTTTGCCCTGGCCTTGTTTTGAGATACAAGTGCCCATATCTGAATCAAGATATGATTCCCACTACATTTTTTAATTTCTTTCCATCACAGCAGTTAAAAATCCAGGTGAAATATTCAGAAGATGGATATAATTTTGTAAAGGGAAAAGAAAGAAACACTCCAGACTAAATGATGGTGTTGCTTGGCCACAGAAACATCCTAACAATTCAAGCCTGTATTATATTTCCTTTTCTATCTGCCTAACCCTACACTTGGGTTTTTCCACAGGATCCTTAAAAGAACAGAACTTCCACAGTAGCTTTTGCTGCAAAAAGCAGACTCTTTAGTCAAACTGCAGACTCCACAAAATGGCTGTGGCTCATACTGAGGGCCTCCAGGGCCAAAACTTCTCATGGGTTTGGCGAGGAGTGAAACTGAGACACTGAGGCAGTATCAGCAAGGGCTGAGGGCACCACACAGGCCCCATCTGCTCTGATGTATCCAGTAACACATTAATTAGGCTGTATAGGAACAAAAATGAGGCTGAAGATATAAACCCACATGTGAGCAGGAAGACACAATTTCAGATGTTCTCAGAATTTTGTAGATGCTCCTGCTATGACTCGCAGCAGTTTCTGAGAAGACTGAAAAAATTTCCACACTAACAAATACTATCTGCCTTTTGTTCACCAGCTGATGGCAATTTTTTCACAATCACAGCACGCAAATAGCATGACTTTAATCATGAACATAAGCATTAAAAAAGAATAATCATCCAGAAGCTAATTAAATACTGGTGGCTAGGTCGGCCTGTGAAGCTATTTCATTTTGAATTTAAAGATTATTTTGAAATGAGTTTTTACTACTGAAAGTATTACTCAGGTGTTATAAAATAACCTGCTCATTTTTATTAGCTGCAAGCATTGATGTATGTAACAAAGCTACATTTTTGGCCTTATATCATCCCAAATATTTTCTCAGCCTTTTCCGAAATTTCCCTGTGCTGCTGTATTACCCACCCCCAAAGAGGAAACTGACTCTGCTTTCAGCCACCTGCACAGAGCCACTCTGTCTCAAGCAAGCTCAGGATTTTCAGTTTTTGTCAGATTATTAAAACAAGATAACATCAATTTATTTCATATTTCATGATGCCTCCTTTTAAGCAAAACTAAGGCTGTATCTTTTAGTGCGCTCACTAGAAGAAATGAGTGCTCTGTTGCTGCATTTATCAGCAGCGTTTAGACAAACGCTGAGGGCTCCAAAAATTCAGTACTACATGGGCTAGATGCTTAAAAGTCAGCTGAAAGCTGAATTTTTGAAAAGGATGCATGCCAGTATTTGCTAAAAATTGAGATATTTAAGTCTAGGATGTATAGTTACTAAAATGCAATATCATGAGAGTAGGACAGTACATATGCAGATGTTTTTAAAAAGCATTCCCAGTGAAAAAAAGGTTATGTAAGTTCCAGTTAAAACTTCCTACAACCTAAAGTTTCTGTGCTGACACATCCCACTCATGAAGTGGCTACACATTAGTAGTAAATGAAGTCTATAAAATGGTTTGAGATCCTCTGGCAGGAAAATAACCATATAAATGTAGATCATCTAGAAGTACCCGCTGGTGCTGCAAAAAAAATGAGGACTGTGCTCTATTACATGCAGTGACTGCAAAATAAAATTTTATTATGTTTATTAAAATGATAAAATACATCTATATAAAAACTGTGTAATCCAAACACAAACAGGACATTTCAAAAGTACATACCCATATCACTCTGTGCTAGGATACCAGTTAGACAAACCGTGCTTGATATCTTTTAGTGTGTAAAAATTATATTAGAAATAAAATCGTGTGGAAGAAACACCGCTGGAAGATACAGAAGGGAGATGACAGCGCGTAAAACAAGAGGCCAAATCAGGCAGTGGCTGGGTTTTGTATGTATGGCCAGAGCTAGGCTGGTGTGAAATGTCTGAGACAAAACACCCACCACCACCCCCAAGGAGCCCCGCTTGGGGCGTGTGGCAGTGTGCCCCAGAGTCCCCAAAACCCAGGGGAAATGTGTGCCCACCGCTCCAGTGTCCCCAGCACCCCAGGAGTAAGGGATGGTCACTGCTCCATGGGTGATGTGTGCCCCCCGCTCCAGTGTCCCCAGCAGCCCAGGAGTAAGGGATGGTCACTGCTCCATGGGTGATGTGTGCCCACTGCTCCAGGGTGAGATGTCCCCAACAGCCCCCGCTTTAGCCGGCGCCACCGACAGCCCCTGTCACACCGGCGCCACCAGCCCGGGTACCCGGCACTACCGAGGAAGGGACGAGCGAAAGCTCCGAGGCGGAGCTCACCCCCGCTCTGCGGAAGGGCCCCNCCCGCGGCGGGGCCGGGCAGGGCTGCGGGGGCGGCCCGGCCGCTGCTCCGAGCGGGCTGGCACCGGCCGCGCCGCGCTGGAGGGCTCTGACAACAACTGCCTTTTTTTTTTTTTTTTTTTTTTTTCTTTTTTTTTTTTTTTTTTTTTTTTTTTTTTTTTTTTTTTCGCTGAGAAGTNAAACCGTGCTTGATATCTTTTAGTGTGTAAAAATTATATTAGAAATAAAATCGTGTGGAAGAAACACCGCTGGAAGATACAGAAGGGAGATGACAGCGCGTAAAACAAGAGGCCAAATCAGGCAGTGGCTGGGTTTTGTATGTATGGCCAGAGCTAGGCTGGTGTGAAATGTCTGAGACAAAACACCCGCCACCACCCCCAAGGAGCCCCGCTTGGGGCGTGTGGCAGTGTGCCCCAGAGTCCCCAAAACCCAGGGGAAATGTGTGCCCACCGCTCCAGTGTCCCCAGCACCCCAGGAGTAAGGGATGGTCACTGCTCCATGGGTGATGTGTGCCCCCCGCTCCAGTGTCCCCAGCAGCCCAGGAGTAAGGGATGGTCACTGCTCCATGGGTGATGTGTGCCCACCGCTCCAGGGTGAGATGTCCCCAGCACCCCCCGCTTTAGCCGGCGCCACCGACAGCCCCTGTCACACCGGCGCCACCAGCCCGGGTACCCGGCACTACCGAGGAAGGGACGAGCGAAAGCTCCGAGGCGGAGCTCACCCCCGCTCTGCGGAAGGGCCCCTGAGTCACGGTTTCGGTCACCGGCGAGGCCTGGAAAGTCCCGGCCGTGCTTCCCGGCGAGCCGGGCCCGGCTCTGGGCCGTGCCCGTGTGTCCGCACCCACCTTGCGCCCGAGCAGGCGGGACTGGCGCTGCTTCTCGGCCGCGCCGAGCGCTCGCAGGCGCTGCCGCAGCTCCGCCCGCAGCTGCCGCTTGGCNTTTTTTTCTCTCTGGCGCAGATCGCAAAGAATTTCCCCTTCTCTAATTTTGCTGTAGGAAGGGAAAGTACATTTGGGCGGGATGTTTTAGCACCGTCTGCCAAGCAGTTTCATATCCCTGTGGCATTCGGCGGTGGCCGTGGGGTCTGGGGGAGCGTGTGAAGGACGGCGCCGTGTCTGGGGCTCAGGTGGTCACCGGTGTCCAGCCCAGGAGCTGTGCCCACAGGGAAGATGTGCTGGCCTCGTCCCAAGGGAGGTCTTTGGGTTCACAACGCCTTTAGCTGCCCAAGGAGGTGGTGGAGTTACCATCCCTGGAAGTGTTCAGGAATGACTGGATGTGGCACTTTGTGCCATGGTCCAGTTGACAAGATGGTGACCAGTCAAAGGTTGGACTCAATGTCCTCAGAAGTTTTTTCCAACCTGATTCTGTGATTTTAAGTGCAGAAAGAGACATTTCTATAGGAGAAGAGCTGTTTTCATAAATCTGTGTGGCTTCTGATGACCTCTCAATTTAGCTACTGTGTGCATTGTTGAAAACATCAGCTGTCCCACTGGGCACCTCTTTGACCTCGCCTTTTGCTCTAGAAGCAGCACTTTGTTCTTCCCTGGCAGATCCAAGGGTCCCTTAACCAGCAGTGCCCCAGCACTACTCAGTGTCATGTGTGGATAACTTCATGACAGTTACATCTATGCTATTTTATAAAACTTGGCTAACAGCCCTGCTGTTTTCAGGTGTTTTACTATGCTTAGAATTGTGTTGATACATCTCTTCACTGCTTTTCTTGCTTTGCACTGAAAAAACAAGGTTTTGTCCTGGTGAAGTTAACCTGAAACCCCATGGACCATTAATGGTCCAGGCTTTTTTTGTTAAACCCTGCCTTTAACATGAAAACAAGTTCTAAAATGATTGTATCACCTACATTTTGAAAAGACACAGTCACCCTTTAAATTTAACTAAAAAATTGTTCTTCTGAGTATAAAATAGGTTACTAGATCAGTATAAAAGGAAGTGGATGTGGTATTAATAGATTGGTGTTAGCCACTATAATATGTGCTTGCAACAGTGCTCAAAAAGGAACTAAGAATTGCAGTTCTTACCACAAAAACTTAGGCTGCTAATAAACACATATATGTCATAACATATTTTAAAATGTAATTTCTGACAAGTGCTGCCATAGGTGTTCTGGAGCTGGGCATTTCTCTCGCCCTCTGAATGCTGCCATCTTTTCTTCAACAGCAACAAAGTTTACCTCACAAATCCTGCCTGCATGCTAAATAATATTTCTTCTTTTCACTGGGGAGGAAGAAATACATGTTCTAACAAACATTAACATCGGTTTGTGTTCTATGGTTAAACACACCATGTTAGACCATGGAATCAAAGAACATCCCAAGCTGGAAGGGACGTTGAAAGCTTGTGTGGTCCAGCCTTTCCTGGATAAGGGAGCCTAGATGAAACTATCTAGTGCCCTGTTCAGTTGCATCCTGAAAACTGACAGGGAGGGGGACTCTACCACATCTCTGGGCAGGTTGCTCCAGCAAACAATTGTTCTTACTGCAACAAGAAGTCTTATGTTGAGATGAGAGATGGAGAGCCCTTTACCAGAAGAAGCTGATTCGTTCTCTCAGTGCCACAAAGCTCGATTTTAAGAGGATCTGTCTCTGAGAACAGTGGTGGTGTGTGCTACAGGTAGCTGCTGGCTCAGTTTGGTTCACGTCCCAACACATCTAAAAAAATAAGTAGGATGTTTAGACCCAGCCTTAATTCCCTGATGGAAAGTCACTGCAGCTGAAGAAAACCCTTCTAGAATGAATTCTTGAAGAACTACTGTTTAACCTTTGACAGCAAATGGAATTTGAGTAAAAACATGAATTGCCCCAGATTTTAAAACCTGGAAGTCTCTTATATCGCACTCTGAATTTGTTGAGTTTTATGATGTATCCCAAAACACTAATTAATGTCATCAGAGCAGATCCAGTTCATTTATTTTGCCACAAGATATATGTTTCTTATACAAGCTACCAGATAGTAGCTAAAAAGTACTACAGAAAATGAATGTCTTGGCATCTGTGGACATCAGGTCAAACCCTTAAACTACCTGGATTTTCTGGTAGATTGTGATAACTTTTCTGAGATTAGTGTACTAAGGCAGATCTTTTCCCATGCTCCAGCTTTTCTGGAAAAAAATGAGACCAATCTTACAACTTTAAATATTTTAATGTATTTTCTTAAAATATTAGTGTATTTACACAAATTTCTCATTTAAAAAAGATTTTGTGCTTGCCTGTTTTTAAACATCTAGTTTAAAATACATTCAGCCAGTTGACTACATCACACAAATATGAAAGAACACTCGTTGTAGATGTGAGCGATTAAAAAAATACAGCACAGAAACACATACCATTGCTCTAACAGTAAGTGAGTGCACATTTTTAAGTTGCTAGTTTCCACAAACAGTTCTTCCCATAGAAATTGCTTAGTCTGTGTCAGTAACTTCTACCCACTTCTATATTGGAGTTCCCGTTTCTTTTTTCTTCAGAAAAATTCGCCCCCCCGTTTTTTCTTATACAGAAGTTGCAATAAAATGCATTACAGTAGTATTTCATTTAAAAAACAAATGAAATAAAAACTTGGTTTTTAACCCACTGGATTGTGTTTCACTAAAACAATGTCTTTTCATGGAGATGCAAGAGAGATTCCAAGAGCTGTCTGGATCTAGAAAATGATCTCAAAGCAATCCTGCCTGGAAAGATGGACTTGAATTGCTGCATCATGTTGTGCAGATTCCCCTTTGGAAGGATCTCATCTTCAAATTTGGTAATCAGGATACATGTTAAACATTGTATTTAATCAAAATAAATACAAATAAATTAAAAACAAATTATAAAAGGAAATTATTCTCTTGTTGATATTGCTTGGAGGGAGGCTGAGAAGTGAAGCTTGTGGCAATATCTAGATTACACATGAATGGCAGATCCTTTTACTTCAGTAGTACTCTCTGAACAAGGAAACAACAGCTATGAGCAGGGCTGTAATTTTGGAGAAAGACAGTAGTGATCTTCTTTCAAACTTTGTTAGGAAGCCATTTTCCTATGGAAAAGAACATGCACAGTTAGGGACAGCTTTGAAACAACAGCTTAAAAACAGCAGCTTAAAAACCACAGCACTCTGTGTGTCAGATTAACAGTGCTGCAGCACTGTGCAGTGAGGGACAGCTTCTCAGAGCTCTGCCTCCAAAAGATGAATAGGGCTTTAAAAACAGAAGCTGAAAATAGCTGCACCTTGCTGAATATTTGTTTTATCTCCAAGTTAAGACTATGTCCTCCCTGTGTAAATAGAAACCAAACATGAACTCTATCATTTGAGCCCACATCTTCCAGGAAGTACAAGTACTATGTTTCTGATGTAGTAATACACTCAGAAATATCTTCCGTTAAGCTTCCTTATTCTACTATGATGAGCCATCTATTATGACAGAATGTTGCCAGGAGTTGATACTTCTCTGAAATAAAATTGACTCTATTTGAAAGAGATGGAAAGAGAAGCCTTTATAATAAATTGAATGCATCAAGGGGCCATGAGTCACTATCACCTTTTTTTGCTGCTACAGAGAAGGATTAAAACAAGCAGAAAGAAAAAAAAAGGAAAAGCAAGACACTAGAAAATAAATCGGGGGAAAAAACTAGTAGGAGATATGAGAGGAGTGGGATGAGAGGGGGTGGAAATAGAAAGTAACATTTACGTGTAAGTAAAGGAAAAAAGTACCAAGGAAATAGCTGACACTTATGTCATTGATTCTCAGATTTCCCCTAACTGCAAAAAAAAAAAAGTATTGGTATAATGAAACTGCAGAGCAAAAGGATATTTCCCTTCTCTGGCAGAATGGGAATTTCAGCAGCATAGCAAACAGTCCACTTAGTAACAAATATTTTTCTCAGCATTGACCATTCACAGATGGAAGGTCTAGGATTATTTCAGTCCAAATATAAAAGATTTAATGCTAATTGTATTTACATGTACATTTGTTGTAAGTAAAAGTGATTTGGAGAATTAAATAATGGCTTTGTTGAAATCCACAGCAAAAGGGCTGACTTCATTTGTGAAGACCACAATTCTGTATTCTTTCCTTACCTTGAATTTAAGTATTTTTGGACCAGCTCCTCTATGAAAGCAAACTTGCTGCACTGACCTTAGGATGCCACTTAATTTTAGATTTAATAATAGAAATTTTCCAGACACCAAATATTAAAAACCACCAAATGAAACTCTGAATAAAATGGTTTTGACAGTGTCTATAGTAATAATGAATGAAATCCCCTAATCTAGACTTTGGTGGAAAATGACAAACTCACCCAGCCACCATTTGCATCAATCCATTGAGCTTTGTTGTTTATGATGTACTCTGTGATGAAATAAGAGATCTCCTCTTTCTCCTCTGCAGTCAGCTGAACTCCATGCTCTTGAAGCTTCTTGGTGAGAAGACCTCCAAATGTAAATATGGTCATAATTCGTCCCCAGTTAGTATTTCCATCAGCAAACTTTTCATCCATGACTCCCTTGAAAATTCTCTTGGCAACAGCTACGGAGGTGATGTCAATCCTGTCCAGGAGTGGCCTGAGAGCCTCCTCGGTTTGGTCTTGCAGGGAAGATGCAATGGTTCGCAAGACATGAGCAACCCTGGTCTGGGCTGGTCCAAGTTGTGATTCCTGGAGCACATACTGCAGATAATCCTGAGCTAAGTAATAAACGTAATAGAACTCAGCAGTTTCCATTCAATACAAAATGCAGAGAGAAGTTCACTGCTCTTAATCAGGTTTGGCAGTGAGCAGCCACAGGACATGCACATGGTTTTGTTTCATCTGGTTTTGATGGAATCTTTCTGGTTTTACCACAGAATTTCCTGTAAAAGGTAGTGACTTAATGGTGTGCGGTGGGGAATATGTCACAGAGGAAATGAAAGAAAAAGTGTCTCCTTTTATGTCTTGAGGGATTTATTTCTCCATATAGTGTGATTCCGCAACTGAAATCAGGCAGATTTTACCACATTCTTTAGCAGCATAAATTGGCATTTTCTAGGGACTTTTGCTACGTACCACTAGCAAAGGTTTGGCATTTGGCTTGCAAAATTCCAAGAATGGTGTGAGCTAGCAAAGGTCAGGCATTTGGCTTGAAAAAAAACATGCCCAAGAAGTGCATGCTGCTGGAGATGCAGCCCCCCAGCACCCCCAGTCCAATCTCCTTGCTGCCAGGGTTAAGGCTGTAATCTGTATTGCAGGTTTATGGGTTATTTCTGGTCAGAACTTTGTGAAGAATCTGGTAGACATTCCCAACAGGATGGAAGAATGGATAAACTTTCTTCAGCACTTGGAGTTTTAGAGAAGTGCAAAAAAGTGGGAGCACAACAGTGGTACAATTATGGATGGATAAAGGGGAAAGTCAGCTTTATAGCATTATCCTTGTTCCAGACTTTCCCACACTCTCTCTGAGTACTTTTCAAGGTCCTTCTTTGAAGATTTAAATGAGAAGCTTCAAAGATTTCTGTCCCCCATGGCAAGTTCTTCTGTATAAGACATTGTAAGTATAAAAAACAATGCTAATGCAGGCAGCATGTCAGAACATGGGATGGAAAATACAGGGCCAGTGATGTGTGATACCACCTGAATCGTCTAGGACAGGTAACAAAGAAGTATCATGATACCTACAACTGCTCTTAGATTCAAATTTTCTGTCAAGCTGTTATTTTTGGGAGAAGAGGTAGGGGTATCTAGCCAGCTCTTTCCTTATAAACATCTTCTCCTGAGAAAATCTGACCTTGCTAAAGGGCCAGGATGTGTCTGTAGAGAACTTCACTCCATTGAAAAGGCTTCAAAGAGCAGCAAGCAGTTTGATGTCTGGAGACCCCTCTCTTTCCCCATCTTTCTTTATCCCTCTACTTGTTACCCACCTCTCTTTCACTGCTCTTTCTTCTTTGAAAGCAAAAGGCACTCCCAGCACCCCACACCAACAGCTTTTCTTTGTCCCAGGAGTGGCTGTGAGCCTGTTTCCAGTTCTGGGCACTCCCTGATGTTCAGACCTGTGGAAGAGGAGCAGAGCTGCAGTCTTGGATGCCAAAATACTGGCACCTAATTACACTGGGGAAAGCTTGTCTGGACTGTGAAAGCTTGTCTGGTGTCAGCACACTGCTGACCCTAGCCAGCTTCCTAAAATGTGTGTGCTGCTGCTCTGACATCACAGTTTTTGCAGAAACCCATTGAGTAGACCAGGGTAATTTCCTTTCCTGCTCAGGTTTTTTCTGTATGTGGTGAGTCTAGCCTAGAGTGACACAGGAATCTTCCATCATGGCAGGGCTTGAAACCTTGAGCTGGAACCAGCACAGCACAGCAACCAGAACTTCAGGATTATTTCTCTCATTTTCTCTTGGAAGCAAAAAGGGAGCGGGCTTGATGTTGTGTTCACCTTTGGGAGAGAATATGTTTCAGAGGGCAATGCGAGCAGGAAAACTCCAATGTTGGATGTTGCCAGCAGGGAAGGATGTGATGCCAGGACTGGGAATGGGCTGGGTGTGGGAAGCTGGGTATGGATTTTCCCTCTTTCACACACTCATGTTCTTACCAAAGCTCATTTTGAAAGTTCAGAGGTGTTTCCTATCCAGTACCTGCAGCTGTTGCTTTGGCAGAGCTGTCAAGCTGGCTTTTCCTTTGTTATGTGCAGTGATTTCAGCAAAATGGTATAGTTTTATGAGGAATGCAAATGGAGAAAAGAAGGAAAAAAAGGGATGTAACAGTCTCTAACTCTTTCCAATTGGACAGGAATTTCTGATGCAGAGGGAAGTCATTGCTCACCCTGACAGCTCCCCTCCTGTGTCAGATGCTTGCTGTAAACAGGGCTGAGAGAGGTACTAGGGCAGGCATCACAAGAATCTGCCTCCTATATAGCACAGTCTATGAACTTATAGATCACTCCTGAATTTCTTAGTAATTGATTAATGAAAAGTTTTTTGTATTCTCTGAGAATTTAATAGTTGAATATGAGAACAGTGAACAATACCTGGAGACCAGTTTCGTTTTCTTCATCATTGACAGTAGCAGAGCACAGGCAGATGCAGCTATTTCTTCATTAGTGGAGCATTTAGAATTCTGAGGAGAATGATGAAATCAGACTATGAATATGTCACCATTATTGAAAGAAATCAGTTAATATCTTGGCAATTTTGGTGCAAATGCTGCTGTTTACAGTCTCTTGATTTCTTAAAGGGCTGTGAAGTGAAGCTGAGGGCTCAGCTCCCAGAATGGGGTGGCAGCTCTGAGCAGAGATCTCTAACAGCCAGCTGTGACTCTGGTGGCCAGAGCTCAGGATGGAGCTGTTGAAAATGGCCCAGGTCTCTCTCCTTCAGTGCTTTCAATGGTGTGCAGTGCAGGATGCAGTTCCAAGTGTTGGATGTTCAGTAGCAGTGACAGTTTATGTATCTATACACAAAAATTATAACGGTCAACTCTGAATACTCTAAGAAATCAGCTTTGGGATCTCTTGCATCATGCCACTGTAATGCTTGGATTCTCATTTTTTGCATTAGGCAGTGTGTTGTGTGCTTCTAGAAGACTTTATTCTCATTCTGTAGTTGTAAGTTAATATCTCTGAATTAATGAAACTCTACTTTGTTTCCTACCTGCTCTTCTCCCCATGGCTGCATAAGCTGCATTCTCATACACTGCACGGCTTCTTCCTCGTTTTCCTCTTTGCTGGATATATTTTAAGTGTTAATTGTTAATAGGAGGCTTGAAACAGAAACCACCTTGACAGGGTAGCTGAAATGCAAACCCTCCCCTCACTACTTGGCAACTGGAAGGGTCTTCAGATCTTTTGATTTAAATCTGTGCCCTGTGGATTTATATCCACATCCTACTCTAACCTGAAAAAGCTTATTTTTCCAGAACAGATGGGGACTGAGTTGACAGATCCTCATAAAATTGACTTGTGAGAGACGATGTTATCTCATCGCGTTTGAGACAAAACCAAGCCAAATAACAAAAGCTTTGCTGAGCTATCCGTGCTGCATCTGCCTTGCCAGAGTGGTTCCAGTTCCAAGTGATTGTGGGAACTGGGATTTTTTTGTCTGGAAGAACAGTCCAAGGCCTTAAGAAAACAATTGAAGATTTTTTTTTTTCCCCCTCTTTTCATTCCTTTTTTTAGGTTCGCACAGGATTGATTTATACATACATATATATATATATATATATATATACACGTGTGTGTGTGTGTGTGTGTATAAATATATATATGTATGCATGTATAAATATATATATGTATTTATTTATACATTTATATGTATGTATATATGTGTGTATGTATGTATAGCCCTGGTAGGAGGCTCGGGAGCTTTGATGGCTGCTGTTTGGGGAGGTTGGATGGCTGTTCCCGGCGCTGCTGCGCTCGGGCGGAGCGGATGCGCAGGGGAGTGCTGACATCTAGTCGCAGCCGGCCGCGCTGCAGCGCCGGGGGAGCTGCGCCGCACATCCGCGATCTTGGGCTCTCTCTGCAGCCCGCACCGAACGCCTTGAGCTAAGTTAGAAAGTGATCCTGTGTTTGTCGAAGCCCTGGGCTGCGGCCACAGCAGCAGAGCGGGGAGGGATTCTCCCTCTCGGCTCTGGGACCCCGCTGCAGTGCTGGGTCCATCTCCGGGGTCCCTGGTGCAGGAGGGACGTGGATCTGTTGGATCGGGTCCAGAGGAGGTCACTAAGTTGATTAAATGGATTGATCATCCTCCCTGTGGAGGAAGGCTGGGAGAATTGGGATTGTTCAGCCTGGAAAAGAGAAGGCTTCGAGTTGACCTAATTCCAGAGCCTGAGGGGTGCCAGCAGGAAAGATGGAGGGACACTGTTTACAGGGGCATGGATGACAGGACAAGGGGGAATGGCTTCAGACTGAAAGATGGTAGGTGTAGATTAGATATTAGGAAAAAATCATTACTGTAAGGGTGGTGAGGCGCTGGAACAAGTTGTCCAGATGAGTTGTGGCTGCTCCATCCCTGGAAGTGTTCAAGGCCAGGCTGGATAGGGCTCTGAGCAGCCTGGTCTAGTAGAAGGTGCCCTTGCCAACATCAAGGGGGTTGGGACTAGGTGATCTTTAAGGTCCTTTCCAACTCAGACCATTCAGATTCTATGAATTCTGCCAGGCAGGAAGCACCAAAGCCTCCTGTTCATAGCATGGAAAGGTCATCTCCATAAATTTTGGGAGCAATTAACTTTAAAGCATTTAAGACCATCTCCTAATATTTGTAGGATGGAGACAAAATATTAGGATCTTGGATCTCAAATTCTGTGGCAATTGAAAGAGAGACTTTTACCCAGCTTGCATTCAGACATGCACTGAAGGCAAGCTCCAGAAAGGATGGGAGGATGCTGCTGGATTTGCATCCTCTGGGCCAGCTGAGGCATTCTGGGCTAACTGGAAAGCCAGAGTGGTTTCCAGCATAAACTAAAGCAAGTAACTACTCCAGCTTACTGTTGAGCAGTGGTGCCATCTAGAATGACAGAGGGCTGAGCAATATGGCAGGAGCTCTCTCCTGCTCCCAAAATACCACACAGGAAAGGCTGAGGGGATGGATCAAATGTGCACCGTGGTTCTCCATTGCTCACACATGAGAAGGTGGTCATTCACCTCCCCTTATGACTCCTCTGTAGCACTCCAGAGACCCATGGGAACTGTAGGAATGGCCAGCCTTGGCTGTGTTGCTCAGGATTCAGCTGCTGCCTCGTCACTTCCCCTAGTAACTCATCTCAAGTCAGAGCCTGTTTTCCTCTGAAACCCTGGTTCTGTCATCACCATGAGTCAAGGAGCAGCCAAACATACTTCTCCACTGTGCATGTGTCATGTGTCATCACGTGCATGTGTGCAGACACATGTTCTACATTCTCATAAGCCTTTCCAAATGTTTATCTTGGATTAGGAGAATTTGAACACCTAATCATCGTTGTCAGCAGTGAGCCACTGAAATGTAAATGTCCCTAAGCTTCCCAGACATTGGAGCATGAAAAAGTCTTGGTAGAAGCTTAGCAAGTTCTTGCAGGTGCCAGCAGAAGCACTGGAGTCAGCTTCATGGTTGAAAACACTTGCTCCCAGAAGAGGAAAAAATGAAAATCTGCTTTTGGTTATTCATGAAATAAGAAGTCAAGAGCTCATGCCTCAAAACAGTAACCAAAACTTTGCACGTCCCTGGGACCCATGAGTCAAGGGTGTCACAAGTCAAGGGTGGTCTTGAGTGTTGGTTCATTCTGCTGGGGCAGATGAACATGTGCACAGCCATTTGTGATTGATTAGCAGCTTTAGTTCAGGTCTGTGTCTTTCAGCAACATAATGCTGCCAAAAGTGACAGGCATTCAGCACCTAAACCTATTTTGGATGGTGGTGGTACTCAAAATGTGGTGAGACAGCATTTCAGTGACATATCTGAGCCTTGCTTAGCATACAGAGAGTCCCACTGAATGACAAATCCAAGTATGAACAAGATTTAGGTGAAGAGTTTCCACTGAACATGAATAAGATATAGGTACCCAGTTCCTCCAGATGTCTTTGGAAAAAAAAGCAGCTATTCATTAAAGCTACTAATAGTTTAAAGTTCAGCATGCATTTAAATTCTTTGCTGTTTGATTTTCCAAGAGAAGTTTATGTATCTCATGTTTTTAAAATAAATCACTTTAAAATTCAAGCTCACTTTACCAAGTACTAGTTACTGGGTGCCTTGGAGCTTTGCAGTCCTCTAGATCAGCCCTCCCAGGAGCGTGCTTGCTTCTTTGCTTCTCCATCTTTTAAATCAGCCCTGCATCTGTTCCTGTACTTCATTATTTAAACCAAGGCTGCATCTGCTTCTGGTACTACTGGTAACCTTTGCCTAGGGTCAAGTGTTTGTGATCCACGGATTAAATATATTTCCTTTAGAAGAGAATGCATTCTCTTAATAAATTGTTTCACTCCCCTTTTTCCATATCCCCTCTGTTGATGACCTTATAAAAGAGGGTTGCAACAACACTGGTATTTCTACTATAAATTCCTCTTCATGGAGGTTTTACATGCAGGGTTCTGGTCTGGGGGCATATTCGGTTTTAGTTCCCTTTCAAGCAGTTTTGAAATATTTAAAGTTGTAAAATAGACAAAAATACAAATGTACAGTGTATAGATATTTTCCTCTTTTATAATCTATCTAGATCTTTGGATGGAAATTATGATTAGGAAATTAATGTGTAATGGAATTTTAGTAATTTTCATATGTTCAAAATAAATATTGATATTAAAAGACGTTTCTGAACTCTAATTCAGTAATTTTACTACAGTTTTATTACCTTTTCCAATGTGTATTTGCATGAAAATGTCGTGGTGCTGGTGCCTACTGCTTGCAGCCTCCTTTTTTTAATAAAAATTTTAAAAACCCTTCATGTAGAGGAAGAAAACCCACAGATTACATTGCTGTTTGACAGGATTTTTCTGAAGTCTAAAGTCAGTTGTTATGAAGGTCATTCCATCCACCTACAGCCTAAGAAACTGGGCTCCATGTGGTAGAAAAAAATCTTCATTACTCAACTGCAAGGAAGAGCTTTTGAACTTCATATCCCAAATGACCCTTCTGGAGGGTTCTCCAGCCCTAACTGCATTTCTCATTTTCCTGATTTGCACCATTGCAGCAGACACTTGGCTGTTGGCACTCTGCAGTATTTTCAAATGATTATGTGTAAATTGCTGCAAATTATAGCAAGAAATTAGCTGTAACTCCCATGGCATAATTTTATCCTTGTGTTTATTATGATTTTCTAATCCTCCAAAAAGCATGCTGAGATGGCATTTCTGTGCTCCTAGGAGAAGGCTGTGAGCAGAAATAGCAAACTAATCTGTCTCCCCAGGTATTTATACCACATTCATCTCTGTGCTGTCTGAGCATGTAACACTGTCCCCTCGATCTTTTTAAGTGAAATTATGTCCTTTAAGTAAGTGTGAAGGAAGCTGATACTACCATGACTAGTTATCCAAACCTGCTGCCATCCTCTAACCAAAGCAGAATAAAAAGAGATTTGCTTTTGAGCTCATTTTTAAATGATGGATCTTTACAGTGCTCTGTGCTTTGAATTGCATTTGTCTGTCTTCGTTGCCATGGCTGTGTACAGAGCCTGGGGTCATCGAGGGAATTAAGCCTGTAAGCATCTTAGCAGTGATACTGATCCCAGGGCCTGCACAGGCCCTAAAATGCTCTGTCTTTAAGAAAGCTGAATTCTTTTGGACCCTTCCAAACAACCTCAACTTTTGCCAGCTGTTATGAGCAATAAAGCACCACTGAAAGGCCCCAGCTGGGAATGGGGGTTGTTCTGTGGTGGGAATTCACCCGTCCAAGCCTGGAGGAGTGTCCTGTCCCAGCTCACTGAGCATGGGGAGAAGCCCTGAGCCAACACAAACCCCACTGGCCTCACATCACTGCAGCAGTGGGACTGTGATTGTCTTTCATTAGGCAATGGTGAGGGGGATTGCATTTACTCTGTGAGGCATTTTAATGGTTGTGGGTAGCAAGAGCAAGCAAACTCCACACCAGCAGTTCAGTGCATGTCATTTGAGTTTTCACAATCAAACCCCAGAATACCCACTCATCCTCAGCAGACTTGCCTTTGTATCAATTTGGGACTAGATTCTTGGCATGCCAGGGAATTATGCATCATAATGACTTAATCAAGGGCTTTCATAGTGTATTCTGGAGCTGAGAAACCTTTAGAAACCCAAATGCAGATGGAAGCTTGGACCCAGAAGCGAGTGCTTTGCTCATGAAGTCAGAGGAGCTCTGCACAGACCGACCCCCTGTGCCTCTGCAAAGCTGTATTGATTTTTGTAACTTCATCTGTGCAGGGATGTGAATCTATCCACTGGGAGCTAAATGAAGCCTAAAGTTATCGATTTTCAAGAGCAAAGAACTTTAGTTAAAAATCTCTTATGTTTTCTTAATTATTCCTGATTTTGAAACATGGCATCACAGCAGAATAATGATATTAAGAAGCGAATAAGAAGTAAATAAATCAGTCAGTTGCACATGATTTAATGGAGTAAGGGCAGAGAGAATGGGACTGAATGAATTAGACAAGGTTTTTATTTGCTCTTTGTGCTGGATAACTGTTAATCACTCAATGAGAAACGCATTTCCAATGGCCGGTGCTCAAGCAACATAAATAATAGCAACATCCTCGTTTCTCCTTTGCCCTCGATCTCCTTTTGGAGTCTTGACAATAAACAGCCATTCCCAATCTATTTCGTAACTCAGAACCCAGATCCAAAAAGCCCCCATGAAACGTAATTAGTTTACTTTACTTGTGTCTCTTTTATATTCCTGAGCTAATAAATGGCCACTGCAGTTCCAGAGGGAGTTAATTTTTCTGGCTGCCTACAGGGGATTGAGAGTTGTTGTCTCACTTGAGCACAGCCCAGTCCTTTGCTGGGTGTATCAGCAGGGGCCCATATTTGCTACAAAAGGTGGCAAACCACAAAATCTGGAATCTTTATATCCAATGTAAAACTTGGTGTTCCTGTGGCTTGGCAGACTCCTTCAGCCTGCTGAGTTTTGGTTTTTCCATCTATTGGATGGGCTTCTCCAAAAGATTTGCTGGCTCTTGCAATACCATTTAACTTTCTAGTTATTCCTACAAGTCCTTGAGAAAGCCACTGGTGTCTCTATGACCCAGTTCAGACAGGAAACTTGAGACTGTCATTCAGGTCTGTGCCTGTTGCTTGGGAAGCAGCCTTCCCAAGGAGGTGTGTTGGGGCACAGGGGCTCTGTATGTGGTGCCTCAGCTGGGCTGGACTGTGCTCAGGCCATTGCTGATGATAATTCTGCAGCCACAAGCTCTGTGGAGCTGAAGCAGGTAAAAGCTGACTCAAAGATGCATCACCCTAGTCATTTGCCATCTGTGTGTGAGTCAGAGCCCTAGTATTTGTTTTCCATCCTTTGTTGGAAGTCAGTGGAGCTGTTTATTTATGCAGCAGTTGACACAGTGGGGCCTTAATCTCAGCCAGGCCTGGATGCTGGTTTAGTCCTCAGCCTAATGTAGCATGTTATGAGTGAGAGGCTGGGTTTGGCTTTTCTATGTATGTGTGTATATGGCTTGAATCCCATTTTTCTCCCATATGACACTGTAGGTAGTAGCTAGACCTGCATTAGAGATGCCAAAGATGCAGAGCTCATAATTCTTTGGACATGTGTTTTGGTTCAGTCACCTAAGATTGAGTGCTAGTGAGGCAACCTGAAAAGCAGTTTTATCAAGTTCATCTTTTCAAATCACTTTTCTTTCACAATATGGCTTGCTAGCTGTAAAATTATTCCATTAAACTATGTTACCGCACTCTGAGGCAATTTGTTTTCTTGTGCATTGATCTTTGATCCAAGGTACTTGTTCATGAAAACATTCTTCTTTTTAACCACTTAGATAGAAGTTGATTTTGTAGAAATTGGAAATTGGTGTAGAACAGCATTTCTTTTGCATTCTGTCCTTTGTTATTTGCTAATCACTTTTTCTGGATAGTCATTTTGTGAGTGGATTTCTATTCAGTCATGGTCAGATTCTTTAGTGTTTAGTGTATTAAATTAATTTGTTGTGTAGCTCTCCAAAATAGTTTAGACTTATAGATTTCATAAAAGCGTAAAAATCTCATTTTAAAATAAAAAAATGGTTTTGCTATTACGTAATGTTTGGCAAATTGGAAACAACTGCAATAATAATAAACTACATTTATTGTTAATTAACTTCTAATCTAATGGAAACTAATCTCCTCTGGAAGGTAAAACCACTACACACTTGCATGATGTAGTCAGGTTTTCTGTTCATGGTGTCCAGCTGGATACCCAACAAAGAAAATGTCTGGGGGTTTATTGCAGCAATTCCTTGCCAAACACTGCTGTCTCCATTAGCCATGACCTCGTGTGAAATCAGGAGGCGTTTTAGGTGCACTGGGGACCTCTAGCTATTGTTTCTCTTTGAGACATCGTTTTCATCCTAAAACATCCACGCTGTCCTGCCCCCCTTCTTCCTTTCTGTGGATTTACAGCCGTGTCCTGCAGCCTCACATGCACGTGTGTAAGGTTTGCTGATGGGGCATCCTCCTGCCTGGGGGGACGTAGAATGCAGCTGCAGGATCCAACCTGAACAACTTCTATCTCGATTCTAAAGGGTTCTGAACACTTCTGGATAACAAAGTCTGGCCTGGGAGCTCACACTCCTGAATAGGGATCGGTTTTAGCAAACATACTGCCTAATTCCTGGGGATATTAGCAAGATAAGAATGCTGACACAAACATTTACAACCCCAATAACACACTGAAAATTCTGACGTGAAAAGTGACTCGGTAAAAATGTTACTTCCAAGCTGCAGGAAGCTGCTCTCACTGAGTTCAGACCAAATGTAAGCAGTCTACAAGCAAAAGTACAGTACTTATTTCTTAGCTGCCAGACATATAAAGGGCCTATGCTCTAGGTTGGTTGCCCCACAGCCCACCTAGGTGTTTCCCCAGGTAGGTTGTGACTTAGTGATGCTTTGCCTCTGCTTTGTATTTGCAACAGAGAGGTTGCAACTGGATGTGAAAAAGGTCAGAATGGGTTCCTTTCTTCTGATAAATGTATACCTGCTGGAATTGGAGCATCCAGTCTGCTTCTTTGATAACACAAAGCAGAGAATTTCAGTTATTACCTTCTGTGTGTAGCTCATAAATGAGCTAAGACAGGCTCTTCTAGCTAGATGAACCCTCACAGTTCTATAATTCTATTCCTTTTAATGGTTTTGCAGAAATGTAACGCTCCAGAATGCTCCAATTCACGCATGCTTCACAACAACTGCTGTGGTTCTCCTCCCAGGGCATTCCTCCTTGGCTCTTGCACTGGCTCTGAAGCTACCTGAGTGTTGGTGCAGTAATGTAAACCTTCTTTCTGTCCTGAGGCACCTGTTTGATATTCAGCCAAAGTTTGTTCTGTATCACTGATAAGTTTTAAAGGGGGTTCAATAGTTAAACAGCAAAAATAATAGATAAGAATTTTACCATTAAAGCTAAATACCTCACTGATAGTGTCTTTATGACTGGGTTTCTATACATCCTTGTACTTACTTGAATTAGGGTATGGTGACAAAACATTCTGTCAGCATTAACACCACATGAACTAATGCTGGTATCCCTAGTCTCCATCCTCCCCTTTATTAAAATTTGGTATTTTTATACCTTTTGGCATAACTAGATGAAGAAGAATGCTGAGTCAGCACAGCCTTTTTACTATGAGTAAGTGATTGCATCAGTGTTGACTCCAAAGGAATTTGTAGAAATTTATTTCTAGAGAGCAGTTGAGCTATCAGCCTCTAGAGAACTAAATGATAGCAATTGGTTTCAATAATTACAGTGCTTTTAATCTGGTGTATTGTCCTTTTGTCATTACAGGGTTTCTTCTTCCTTGAGAAGCCTGGAGAAAGAGAATATTGACATTTGAGTGATTAAAATCTGGGAAGGTTTACTTTCAGTTTGTCTGTAGCATTTCTGCATAGACAGAACAATCTGTTGAAGTTAAAAAGATTATTAAGACAATACTGTGCAGGGAAATTTTAGTGCCAAGAATTTAGCCATTTATGTCTGGCTGTATTAATGGGAATCCTGCTGCTAAATCCCTGTGTACCCTGGCCCATAATTTACCTCATTATTTCAGTTAAGCACCATCTGAAAGTGACTCACAGTGCTTGATGCATGGGAGCCAGAGAGAAAAAGAGCACAGCAGTGTGAGTATCTCAGTCCCAATACTGGGAGTGAGGGGTGAAGGTGGGTTTTAGGATAAATGTATTCTGGGACATGAGTGCACTCTCTAATGGATTCATGGCATAGGCTTTGGATTCAGCTTTTATCCAGCTGTGAGGGGTGCACCTTTCTTACCCTCACTTTCAAGAGCTCAGATGGGCAACACTTGCCTGATTTAGGCTGCTGGCTTCAAAAATGGCATGTAACTGTAAGCTCCAGGAACCTTTAATTTGCAAATTTGGCATTATATCAAATTTGGACCTAAACCACTACTTTTACAGTAAATTTTTCCCGTACCTTCCCTGTATGTGAGATTTCAGCTTTGGTGTATGCTGGTTCAGTATTTCCCATCTGCCTTTGGCAATAATTTTTCAAGGGGAGGTCTGATCAGCTGTCCTCCCTTGTGGTACAATTCCATTCATATAATGGTAGGTTATACAGGCAGCATGATATGGACAGTCTTTTAGGAACAATCTGCTATTTCAGGCAATAACTAAGTCCTCTCATAACTACAGATAGCAACACAGTGAATTTTTAAAAGTGACATAATAGAAGAATTTCTCACCTTGTCTATTTTCAGCTCTGATTTTATCCTTCAAGTATATGTGGCAGAGCCAGACCCAAAGCAGAAATTAGAGCAGACTGTGGGAACACACTAAGGATGCCTCATCTCTCAAAGTCCAGTAGAATGTTACATATCCTCCTACCACACTTAGGAAAGATTTGCTGTCTGTTAAATAAAGTGCTATTATCTGCATTACAAGTGAGACATCAGCAAAGCACCTACACATCCCTGGCTGAAGGCTGCCTGTCATCCACCTTCCCACACATATCACATGTTTGGGCTGTAGTGAGTAGAGCCGTGTGTGCTCAGGTCCCGAGCCAAAGAGAGCTGGGCTTCACAAGTCACTGGACTGCTTAGGAAAATCTTAGAGAAACTCATGCTCTGCTAGAAGGGAACCCTTCAAGTCACAGCCTTGTCCCTGAGCTCAGCTGGAAATACTGTGCTGAGCATGGTCACAGGGAACCTAATTGTGGATGTACCATCATCACTTGTGATGAAACGACCACAAAATACTTTGGAGCATATTTTTACAAGCAGCAGCATATCAGCTCTTATGTCCTCATCAAATTCCAAATCAAGCAATTACCTTGCAATTCTAAATGGCAATATTATTGTTTGCTTCATTACTTGCTGCACTCGCTAATGCTGTTTGTGCAGGATGGTCACCATTTCTCCAGCTTAGCAGCAGTCACGTTCTAGCAATGAGCAAAAAGACCCATTATCAGCCTTCCACAGCACCTTGGATCTCCTCAGGATGAATAGTGCAATATAAATGTAGAGGATTATTTAAAAACCCATTGCAAACACTCCTAGCGTATTAGCCATAATAATAGTCTGACTGTTTTATTTGGCAATAATCCAATTCCTTCATCAAGATACAGTACCTGGTGCATGTACTTGCAGACCAACCAACTGGCTCATAAAATAGCAGGGTGGCAAAATTATCAGGAAAAACAGTGATGTTCTTTTATATTGCTGTAAGTTATGGGTGTGTAATAAAAGGGGAACATGAAGTTCTTGAGCCAGTAAGTGTAAAGGTGAGGGGTTTACAGCAGCTGTAGGTCCTGAAGTGTGCATTTAATACTGCAAAATCTTTAGCTGCAAAATCTTCAGCCTGATTTTTGTGTACCTGACTAATAACAATAAAGGTGAAGCAGATAACGTAAGCGTTGGAAACAGTAGAAAGACAATGCTTTCTTTGAGAAAAGAGCAAAGAGAGATATGAAACACTTCAAATCAAAAGTCAAAATTTACAGGCCCCTATAAGAGGACAAATGAGGCATTGGCCTAAACTCACTACACACATTGTTTATTTGAAATCTGAGGAGCAATCCATAGAAAACTTCGCTTTGATATTTAAGCAATATAGCAATAATAATACAATTACAACCAAATGTAGTTTCTATGAGATTTAGTTTCTAATCTAGTGCTTATTAACAAATCTGCAGCCACTCTGTGAAGGGGGAATGAGGCATGGCAGAGTGCCAACATTGACAAAAGCAGATATATCATATCCATTGGTATCTCTGAATTATATATGTATATATAAATGTTGATAATACTCATCACTATTAACCAAATAATTCCTGAACAAACGATGCCCGGGGATCCATGCAACTGGCTGCTTGTTAAAACTTTATTTTTCAACCAAACATTTGTTTGACATGAAGAAAAACTCCCTGGAAGGGCTTCCTGAGTTGTGCTCTTGTGCTGTCAGTGACAGCTGGTAACAAGTTTGGGTGTTGGTATGCTGTGTGCATGCCAGGCAGGCAGAAATTCTACAAAGGAGACTTGTACTGGGCTCCAAACTCAGCTCAGTCCTGGAGCAGAGCATCTTAGGCTTAAGTACCGTGATTTTTAGAAGCGTCTCTATGAATACATTGTGATCTTCAGCCTTTCTGTTACTGACTCAGTTGAGCATGGAAGAGGGGCATGGTGATCCTTCATCACCTCCCCAGCTTCTCTGGCTGAGTGGGTTGGCTTGCCAGCTGAGCAAACCTCAGCTCACAGACCTTCCTTAGCTCCTGATTGTTCCTAAAGAAAAGCCTGGAGAGAAGCAAAACCTGATATCTACATATGGCTGAACTAATTAAGAGATGCTTTAGGCATAGAGCTAATCAAGCCTTAGAGCCCTCTTGTAACTACAATGGGGCTCCGTCATTCACCTCCTGTGAACTGTGGGTTTCTCCCATCACAACTATTGTCACCAGGGAAGAAAGTGTTACTCAACACAAGTAAATGGGACAGCAGCTGGGTCTATGGTTAAGTCTAATCTGCTCTGAAGTGAGAACTGACATAAGCCTAACCCTGCTGGATGAGTCAGTGGCAGAACCAGGGTGAGAAGAATCCCTTATTTACCAGCTCTGCGATATAAGCACATGCCTTCCCTCTCTGCCTTCCCAACCCTTCATTAAAACAGCGGTAGCAGTTAGATTTAGTTATTTTTTTTAACTCAAGATGAACTTTCACCTATTTTTTGAGTTAGGCAAGAATCCTTCTTCTCCTTGCCTTGCTCTTCCTCAGCTTTCTCTCTTCCCATAAAGCACCAGAGTGTTAGGCTCCTCATGTTTGCCAACATGAAACAAAAATTGCTAAGAAATACAAATGTTACATATTTGCTTGGTTGCCCCTTAGCTGTCACCTTGGTACGGCTCTTGTAGCTGCATTTCATTCTTTGTGGGGTACTGCAGCCCTACATGAACAGTTAAGAGCTATGAGTCAGGCCTCCAAGAAAAGTCATGCATGACTTAAAATCACAAGGTTGATCAAAAACAATAAAATACATATTTTCAATTTGCCTTTGGGTTTTCTAAGGTGGTGAGGCGCACCCACTTCAGGCCTTCAAGCCCTGATTTGCAACCATTAAGGCTAGAAATTCAGAGTATTCATTTGTCACAGCTACACATAATTCTTGTTTTCAGAAAAACAGGAAATATCATAAGACCTAGTGTCCAGAACTGGCAGCACTGGTGCTGACACTAAATGTACTTACTGAAACTAAATGCATAACTTTTTTTCCAGTCCTTCTAGAATGAGGGTTTTACTTTTCACTTCAGTATAATGTCTCAGTGTTCAGATATGTCAAACTACTTGAGGAAGTGTAGATTGCTTTTAATGAGGTTTTTTAAAAATTGTATCAATGGGTTGGTGTTGGATGAAAATCACAGTAGGGTGGCCTGTCTCCCAATTCTGCACTTTGAGCCTATGCTTGACTGTGCCACTGATTTGATTTGGGTTTGGCATATTCGTTTCACCTCTTCACCTTCTCACAGCTCCATACTCTTGGACTGAATACCATTCTGAATTTACAAAGAGAAAAATAAGAAAAATAAAGGAGAGAAGACTAATTATCCTTTTCTCATTGTAAATTTTGGACATCATAGCAAGATGGCCAAATGGCTGGACTTGGCACACCCCATCCTCCAGACCTTCAGGCTAAACACCCTACTGGCAGCCACGTCCCTCAGGTGCATAGGATTCTACAAAATGACAGTGCAGCTTGTCTGGGCAGGGGACAGGCCACATCCCAAAGTAAATCATGATCTCCCTCAGGGGCTCGTGGCCATCACAAACATCACCATCTCCTGCTTCCTGTGCGAGATGCAATTCCTAGAGTTTGTGTTCTTGCATGCAAAGAGAGCACTTAGAGTACTTGCCAAGACATGTGGGCCTTCCCTTGAAAAAAAGGGTGAGAAAACAAAATACATATGATAGATGTTAGTCATGTTGCTTATTGCACTGTTGGCACACTTTCCACCTGGGGCTCCTATACTCATATCCAGCATCTGGGGATGAGTCACACATACTGCATATGCACTTATGGGCAATCTGAGCATACACAGAACATAATGGGAATTTCATGATGTCCCAACTTGCTTTTGCTTCCCTTTGTGCAACAAGATATCTGCAAATCCTAGACAGAGCCCTTTTTCTCTGAGATGAGGCTGCTGAATGGAAAAACATAGCATGCCCACAGGGAGCTGCATGTGTAGAACATGAGGTTTTCTGCTAGAAAAATAGACTAACGTTGCACATTACTGCTGGCCATGTGGCCTTGGTGATGATTTTCTGAAATCTCTGGATTCTGAAGTCATGGTAGCACTAAAGAATCTCTATTAAACAAAAAGTTTTCAGCCTCCACATTTGTAAAATAAAGCTGGTTCTGTGTGATCCCCAGCATATCAAAAAGTGAAGACAAGTAAGAACACTCTGAACCTGTATTTTGAAGACTGAAAGTCTGCAAGCCAATCACATGGATTTGGGGGACCTGAAATTATTTCTGAACAGCTTGTGTTGACAACTTTCTAATTTTCCTTTAATAGCTGTGTCTGTGTATGTGTGGTTTGGCTTCCTACACCTTCTCTAATAAAGGGATCAATGTTATTTCGTATATGTTAAAATTTGTTTTATTTTTACTTCTAGTTCCTTAGTCACTAACAGGAGATAGTGTTATATGCAGGGCAATTTATTCAGGCATTACAGAATGAAAATATGGACTATATTTCCCTGGGAAATAAAGTTTTCAGACAGTCTTTTCCACATATGGAAAAGGAATGAAAGCTTCAACACTGCCTGTTCTGGTTCCCTGCTTGCAGCAATAGATATGTTGGTTTGTTTTTTGGTTTATTTTTCTTGCTTGAAAATAGAAGATTGTTAAAAACAAGGATTCAGAAGTAAGGACAAAAAAGGCATGGTGCTAACATAGGAACTTGAAGAGAAAATGTTTGTTAGGCTTCAGCAGTAGTGCCTCACTTCCATGAGGTTGTTTTACTGCAGGCAAAACACAATAGCACAGCAATGAATAAAAAATTAAATGCTGTGGAGTCTTCTAGAAGAATATTTTTATAGTTCTACCAGGTGCAATGGCATTCTTTTAATTACCTGGGCATGACAAAGAATGCTGCAAAGCTGAAGTGTTACCTCTCTGCTATACATAAGGCAATAAAGGTAACAGACAGGGAAGGGAACTGAGCTGAGGTAGAAGATTCTGATCTGTGCACAGAAATGGCCAAGGAGGTTTGTTCTCATCTGCCCATAGTTATTACACTCCTAACAGGTGGAAATAATTTTGAAGGGTATAAAATCCAGTCATAAAAATTATCACTTGATTTATCTATCAGATTACTTCCAAGTACTGATGTCTTCCCAAATGCTGGCACTCCACAGTGTCTTACTCAATTCAATGTATGTAACCCTGTAAGGAGCAACATGGCCAGTCACCTGCTAACACCCACCCATGTCTTCCTCCAGACATTTCCTCAGAAATTTCTCAAGACCTTACCAGGGAAAGAATCAGTCCTGACTCCACTGAAAGATTCTACAATTGATGTCAGTGAGAAATCAAACTACATTTTTTGGCAGCTAATCAAGTTGTCTCCCGAATATTGTGAGTGTAAATACTTGCCCCCGTGCTAGATCTGCTCCCTGGGTGCTGGTTAGAGACATGCTGCCTTAGCAAGAAGCTGAGCCTGAAAGCATCTGCCATGCCCTCAACTCCTGATGACTTCAAGGACAACAAAACTCATCCCATTTTTATCTGCCTTCTGCAGGTTCTCTCCCTGTCAGGAACTGATATAATCCTACATAATGAGCACTCTTTGACACTCAGCAACTCACAAAATCAGGGATTATAAGGTAGGGAAGTATTATCTAACATCATGGCAGAGAGAAATTGTGCATTTTGCCTGAGATTATACAGAAGATCTGTTGTAGCGCTCAGAAAAACATCCCAGAGAAGTAACTTTTTGTTAGGTATTATTTCCTCTCTTTTACTTATTGCTCTGCTTTCTCAGATTTACTCAAGACTTATTATTGATTTTGAACTACACTGGGATGTTTGGTTAGTAGAAAGCTTTCTGGTTTATGGTTTGTGTTTCTCTGAATTCCTCTCTTCTGGTAGTATGGGCTCCGGCAGCCCAGCTTCAGCACAGTTATCAGTAGTTTTGTGTATGATCAGTGCTTCTCATGGTATTTTCTGCAGACACTATTGTACCATAAAATAGCACAGAAGGTTGTGTGTCTGTACCACAGTTCATAAATCCAGCATTTCAGCACCAAGGCATCTCCACCACTGTCTTCAGCTGTGACCTGGGCCAGCTGAATTATAAACTAGGTCAGCATCCCTTTCTCCAGTCCCTACCAGAGAGGTGGAAACATCATCTCACAGAGGGGAAAGATGCAGACAGAGGGGGATGATGACCCATATCCTTCTGTGGCCAGGTCCACCAGTGCTCATCTGGAGAGTTGTGACCTGGGGCTGTGATCACTGCTGTGTGGGTACACCCTGGGCAAGGTCTTCATGAGGTGGCTCGATTACCAGCAGCATTTGCGTTGTTAAAGGCAGAGTTTGGCATGGGCAAGTGACTCAATGAATATTATTCTGATTGGTTTTGCAGCCCACATTGCTCAGCAGTGGCTGCTGGTAGCAGAGCCTGAGCTTCAGCTGAAGGTGGGCTGAACACACCTGTGTTACATAACAGCCACATCAATGCCTGCCATGCAGACATAACTTAATGTTGACATTTTCAACTGTATAGTTAGGCATGCCAGCAAATGAACAGCAGCAGTATACTAAACACTGTTCTTTGTGAGCTTGGGATGTGTAAATATATTGCCTCTGTTAAAGAAAAGAAATTAGGGAAAAGAATTATTAATATTAGGGAAAATAATAATAAAAATAATTATAAAAATTAAGGAAAATAATTATAAATAAATACTCTCAAGCACACTCTAGAGAATGCTGGATAAAAGAACAAAGCAGAGTATAAAGCAGATTTTACAAGGCAGTGTTTATGAAGACCTTACATTACTTACACACCCCAACATTTTCATGGCAGAACTGCATAAAAACCCACTATCTCTGCACATGCAGGACACTATACTCTAGGAGGTGTGACTTTCAGAGTTTTTTTAAATAAAAAGAAAACACCTAAAAACCAGCAGAGCTCTCCGTGGTATGCTGCTCTCCTTCTGCAGAACTTGTACTTTATTGTGGAAACTCCAATAATTAGCAATTTTCCACAGGAGGGAAGATTTTGCAAGCCTGAAAGATGTCCCCTTTCATTTAGAAGAAGAGAAGTAGGAAAGTGAGGAGGAAGCAGAGAGAAGCAAGCTGGGAGTGAGGTGATTTATTGCTCTTCAACTGTAGACCTGTCAATGATCCAAATCCTTAATTTTCTTCTGTGTGTACTTTTTCTCAGGAAGTTCAGTGGGCATTTCCTGTGTGTAAGTCAGGTAAGTTGCTAGAAGGGCTTTTTTATATCTCCTGGACAGTGCACAAGACATGAAAAGACAGTATAGGGAATCAGGCATCAGAGTTTCTTCATATTAAATTAAATAAAACAGTGTATCAGCTGGACCAGATCTGCTTTTATAAAATGTGTCAGGGATAGGGTAGGAATGAGGATGGACATGCTTCTGCTCTGATCCTGTCACTGTGGTCCTCACATAGGCTACAGCTGTGCAGGAGCTGCTCAAATGTGATACTACCCAAGGGACTTCCATCTGTTACAGGAGAACAGGAACACGATACCTCCTCCCTCTCTGCACCTTCCTTCTACCTAGTGGAGTGCAAGGAGCATGGTCTATAATAAGTGTTCACTAGCAATTCCCTGGGAAACTGCCAGCACAGAGGAGAGAGATGGATAGATCTGTCCCTCCTGTTGTGATACAGTGAGCAAAGTACACTGCAGAAAAGCAGGAAGGCTGTGCCAAATTTCTGGCTAGGAAGACTTGGGAATTTCTGTGATTGCTTTAGAATCCTTGAATGAAAGGTACTAACCAAAGGCAGCCTCACCTATCCAAAAGGTATTCTTCTGAGGGAGAATACCAGGACAGCAGTCATCCCATCTCAGCTTGATGTCCTCTGCCAAAGTTAATGAGAGAGATCAAAGCTGATTATAACACAATACTTGGATATTTTGAGACAAAAATATGTGCTGTAAGTATATTGAAAACCTCGGCTTCAAATTTCCTAAAGAAAGCATACAAAATCTCAAATGCATTTTGAAGATCTGTTAAGCTATATAAATGTCCTGTTTCATAACTTTCTCCAGCAGGACATTTTATTTTTTAAAAATGACATTTTGACAGAGAAGAATAGTCATCTAAGTTAAGGAAACACTGATCAGATCTGCTTTGCTGTGAAACTTTTTATCACCTCCAAATCTCCAGCAATTCAAGTATCCAACACTGGTTTAGAAAAAAACTTCAGGCATTATAATTTTACAAGAAGTGAGTAACTGCTTGGAGAGTTTTGCAAAACAAATGGTTTGCTTCTAAGCAATCAAAGCGATGTTTTAGCTTCTCTAATGAGGTAGTTCCCTCAAGGAGCCGGAGAATACTGACACCAGATACTCCCTCAGTTGCAGCAGATTTCTCTGGCATTGACAAATAGCCTGTATGAGCTAGCAAGGTCAGATGGACAGGAACAGAACAAACAAGAGTGCCAAACCCTTAGTAGTCTGGTGCTCCCGGCATTCCTAAGCAGGTGGGAAGGCGGCTGAACAGACATTTTTGTTATTTGAGACATTTGTATCTAGATCCTTGACAGATGCTTCAGGCATATTGTTTGCTTTCTAGACACCAGGATGTATCCAGGCACTGAGTTTATTCGTGCAGAACAACCTTCTAAATCCAAGAATCCAGTGACAGAGTACGAGCTAAGAGCTCTCCTATATGCAGTGGAGACAACAGAAAGTTGCAAAAGCAAAAATTGGCTCGGAGTACCTTCAGGGATGCATTAAATTCTGCTGGATTTAAAGGTCTCCGAAGGAATGCTGCTATTAAAGGATCACCAAGCAGTGCTGTCCTGACAATGGGATCTTTGCTGCACTTAAATTTCAGGGACCAGAGCAGAAACAGGTAGGGCCAGCTTTCCTGCTTACATGGAGACTTTTCAGTGGCCAAAGCCATCCTCTTAAAGCGTCTCTGGTCCCTGTGTCCTCACAATTTAGCAGCTGGGAGTCAGAGGAGTTGATAGCCTCTGGGCTATCTGCACTTCTGTGCAGTGACCCATTTGTGGAAGGGTTTATGCATATGGTACATGGCTACTTTAATGTTACAGAATTTAGGAGTCCAGATTTTAAATAGTAATTAATAGTAATTGATACTCAAACCTTGTACATATACAAAGCATAGACAGACACGTTCAGAGGGTTGTGTTATGGGCAGGACTGGGGAGCACAGAGAGGCTCCCAGTGAGACTGGAGTTGCTGTGTTGATGACTAGACATGCACAGCGTGAGCCACTCCTGCCCTGAAAGACTTTACTATCCACACAGACAAAGCTGATGCGGGAGAAGAAAAAGCATAGAGGTACAAAATAACTTCTTTGCCTAAAGTTACTCATCAGCCCACAATGGCACACTGTTCTGAATGCTCAATGAACTATTTAGCATGGATATTAAAAGCTTAAGTAGGGAGTCATTAGGGCTTTAAAAGGCCCCAGCCCAAACTTCTAAGCAAGGCTATCTAGAAGGAAGCTCCCAGATTTGTAACCGCGTGGCAACACAATCCGCCTCATTTTGAAAGATGCTGAGCTGCTCGGTGGCTCCGACTCGAACCGGAGCAGCGCTGCCCTGGGAGCCCGTCCTGCCTGCGCTGCCCCTGCCCAGGAAAAGTCACCGAGCAGCCGCTTTGCTGCCCGCTTGTGCAGCTCCACGGGCGCCCATCAGCTGCCCAGCCTGGAGCTGCCATCCCTCCGGGCAGGGCAGCGCTGAGCCGGCTCCGCTCCCCACTCGGACGCTTTCAGGCAGCGGTGGGCATTGCCTGATGCCTGGCATCTCAGCTGCCTGTTTTCACAGGTTTCATCCATTAATTCTCTACTTCTACCTGTGTTTTCACCTATTGTCCTTGGTGATCACTCAGTTTTCGGCAGATGATTTTTTATTCTTATCCTCCGACAGGCAGAAAAACATTTTGTTCCTTTTAGAGATGGACTCATGTCTCTGATTGGGAAACCAGTATACAGAAAATAAAATAGAGTATTGAAGTGTTGACTCTGTGTTTAATACAGAGTATTAAAGTGTTGAACAATACAAGGCTTTTTTATTCCGGCCATTTTCACAACAGACTTGATGAGTGAGGCTCCAGAATGCCATACATAAATGCCAAGAAAGTGGATTTTTATTTCTGCTTTTTTATTTTATGAGAAATAGTCCCTGGGTTGTTTTGGAAAATGAATGCTGAAAGCTGGAAATCTTGATGATAATTGATGTTTTTTCATTTCCATATGTGCATCTTTCTTGCAAACTATGTAGCATCAGCACAGTAAATATCCTTTATGTAATTTAAAAGTAAAATGCATCATGGAGCATGCTAATAGAGCTTGATGGCAATATCATATAAACAGAAGCATGAGGGAGTCTGAAAAAATCCTGGTCAACTTCTGCTCTTGGCTAAAATCTTACAACCCCCTTGAAGTCAGTGGCATTCTGGGCTTGCACATACAAGCAGAATTTGGACTCTGATTCTGAAAATCTCTGAATGTGAGCATTGCAATGGAAAGCTGGCATTGCTGCTCATGAAGGCCACTGCCAAATAACTGCTGAGCCAAATTTCTAATAGGCCTGGGTAGCTGAAACTCCAGCTCATCCTGTTAGGATAAGGCTTAGAACAGGAGTCAAAGTACCTGTGGATTAAAAAAAAATCCAGTGAGATGCAGAATCAAATAGAATAAAATTTAAGATTTGCTTGTTCAAGAGAACCTTGAACGTACTTATTTCTTTTATATTTTTATAGGCTGTCTCTCAGGAAGCAGGGGCTGATTCTGCTCTCATTAAACCTATGGTGAAAATCTCAGCAGAGTCGGGAGCTGCACACTGGGCCCCAAACAACAAGATTAGAACTGAAATGATGTTAGAACTTAACACCAGATCCAAACCCCACTGAGGTGAAGAAGAGACTTCCCATTTACCAGCTCTGAAGAAAAATCTACCTCAAAATGAATACATTACTAAGATTCCTCTAGTGATTTATAAAGCTTTAGCAAAAGAAATAACAAGCCACTGTAGCAGAAGCAAACATAAAAGGAGCCAAAGGAAAAGGTCCTCTGTGTTAGCAGAAAGATTAAATGGATTTGGGAGTAGGGAGTAAAAATCAGAAGAAGCCTCTTTCAGAAAAAATTGTGCCCATGTTTTCTAAAGAGGTATATGACTAGATAGTCCTTAAAACCATGAAAATAAGTTATGCTGGGGAATGAAGGAGATGGGAGCATTAATATATGAAAGCAGATCTGAGTAATGCAGGTAAAGGAGAATAAACACTGTTCCAGTTGTGACGTTATAGAAGAGGAAATAATGTCCACTGATTACCACTCAACATTCTGCTGTACATCATCAAATCACCTGCACAGCTGGGAAAACTTTCACCTCTCTCCAGGGTATCAGCTTGGACTGGGATCCCCTGCCTAATTATTTGGAGTTTCTTTCAGATTTCTCTGTCAAAGCAAAATTATGCCTGGTAGAATGAAGCTGTTCCATGAAGAACATACCCCTGAATATCAGGCTCCCCATGCTTCAGGTAGTCCTGTGCCCTACTGAACATTTGTGCACTCTTAAAAATAAAAACTACTCTGATCAACTTGAGGTGGACCAATAGCCTCCAACTCCGTCTCTACAGTAGTCCACAGAAAACAGGCTTCTGTTTTCAGCTGCTGGCTCAGAATCACTTTTGACTTCTTCAGCTGATTTCAAAGCCAAGGATGCCCTTCTTTGGGTAGTCAACACCTTAGCCATTTTTCTGATTATACACTTCCCTTTTAATCCTTATTGACTTGACTTCAGCAGTGGTTTTTAGGCTATCAGTCCCTAGATCCTCAAATCAGAAAACTGAACACTATTTCAATATTATGCTTTTCATTCAGAGTGGAACAACGTGTATATTTAATTTTTAAATGCATCCTTTATTTACCCCAAGAATAAACTTGGCCATCTTATTTGGGAATTTTCTTCTTCAGAGACAGTTTGACTACTGGCTTTTTGAAATGCAAATGGCATAAAACTTTGTGTTCCCTATTTTGCTAGAGGTTGTTTGCCTCTTCTGAGCTATGGCAGCTTTTGACTGTACCAAACATAGTGATTCTGAATGCTCCAAGAAACCCACTTACTCTAGCATTATTGTAACTGAGTTTTCTCATTTTGGCACATGAGAACTGATGAGTGTCATCTGCAACTTGAGTAAGATCCCATTTGAACATTCTGCTGCTCCCCCTTGACACCTGATGCCACAACTTAACATTTGTTGCACCATGTGTTGCTGGTCAGTAACTCCTGGCAGGAGGTGTCCGTCTTGTTCACTGTTTGCATTTCCCTCACATTTACATTGCTGTTCTGCCAGCTGCTGTGCTGGTCACCCACAACTGCAGAGCAATCAACTGGCCTTTTCCTAAACACTGAGGATGTTGTGCCCTATTATTCTGCATTTATATTTCCAATGATGAGATGAAACTTGGCACAAAGAAAGCAGTCCGAGAACAACCAGAGGGAATTCAAGGTTTCACAAAACCGTATTAAAAAGAGATGATCATGGAGAGGCTGGGAGGAATGTGATCATCACTCCCCACAGCTCCTTATGATTACTGCCAAGACCATGAAAGCACTCCAAATAATGTTGTGGTGAATGCTGTGATACCCACATGCAATGCAGGTCATCTTCTGCTCATGCAGCCTGGCATTTGGAAAACCTATTGCATCAGCAAAGACAGCCAAGTCTGAATAATCTCTACCAAAATAGCTGTAAAGCTATGCTAGCATTTCCATGCTGGTTGCACCAGCATTTTCTAGTGTTACTCCAAGCTCAAAAATTCAAAACAAACAAGGTGTTTTCTTCCCTTTTAGTGTTTTTTCCAGGTTTATGGATCTACCTACTCAGTTCTCAGTGTGGGTGATAGCAAGCTCCTAGCAATGAGAAGTCTCTGCTTGGATTTTATCTTTGCTGAAACCTTTATGTGTCCCCTTGCAATGCTTTCCTCTGCTCAAAAAAAAACACCCAAAATTTTAAATCACTTCACTGTACCCCTAGGAAATCAATGATCCTGATGGGTCCATTCCAGCTCAGTTCTGTGATTGTATGAAATGGGAACATGTTTTATCCAGCCTTTCTGCTGCACAACTCAGACTTGTTCTCGGACTGCAGCTTCTTTGGCTGCACAACTGCACACTTTTGCTTTCCTCCTCCAAAAGTCTTTGCAAACTCCACTCACCTCTTGGCAACTACCCTAGCCTTGGCTAGCTCCTCTCCCCTACCACAGACAAAATCCTGCTTTTATTGGCTTATTTCATGTCCCTGGAATCCTGTACTACCTATCTGCTTCAAGCCATCGAGCCACTCATCATCCTTACATCTCACCTTTAAAACCTCCCTGCATGGTATGGGCTACAGCCGGCTGTGACAAGTGGGGAGAGTGTATTAAAAAAAAAATATATATATCTATATATATCAGGGTGAAGTGAAAATGGTGTGCATGTAACCCCACAAGGAGAGAAGAAAACACAAACAAGCAGGTGACATTATAGGTGACAGGACACTCCAAGCCCACCGCTGCCTTCCCACAGGGCACAAAAGGCGGGGAGCCTGAGAAGGAGTGACCCCACACAGCGCCCTGAGCCCCGCAGGATGCCCCGCCACGAGACACCTTCCCCTTCACCGACCTGAAGGGCAGAGGGGGCGACAGCAAACACTTCCACGAATATTTTACCGCAAAATGAATTTATTTGTGGGGCGGGAGGGCGAGCGCCGCCGTTACCCACTCGCCCTCCTGCCGCCGCGTTCGCCTCAGGTCACCCCTGTGAGCGGGCCGCTGGCCCTTTAAACAGCATTCGTTGGTTCACGTCGCCGCCGTCGCCGTGTAATAATTACTCGCGGCCCGTAGCGCCGCCCCCCGCTCCCCGCGGCCTCCCTTCCTGGGCTCCGCCAATCAGCGCCCGCCCGCGTCACTCTGAGGGCAACGAAACACGGAGAAAGGGGAAAAAAAAGTTTGGTGCNACGGCGGCCGCCCGCCCACTGGCCCCAAGGAGCGGCGGAGGGGCTGTAGGGAGGGTTCCCCCTTCGTACCCCCGACTCCCACAGGCAGCGGGTGAGGGACTGCGGGGCGGCGGCGGGCGCGGGGCCCGCGGCTCTTTCGCTGCCTTTTTTGGTGGTTCCGTCCT
>VWYI01025715.1:43110-166203 GCA_013399455.1 Anthoscopus minutus | reverse complement strand
GTGCGCAGGAGCCATCCCGGGGCAGAGGTGTTTGTACTCGTGTCCTTGGGTGGAAGGGAGAGGCAGAGCCGGCTCGCCGCCAGCGCTGCGCCGGCCAGGCCCTGGCCCCGGCCCCGCGCCCTCCGCACGCACCGCGGGGTTTCTGGACCGGGCTGGACCCGGCGGCGGAGCCCTGTCGGCCCGACGGTTCCCCCACACCGGGCTGGGCCCCGCTGCCCTTCGGATGAGCCCAGTGCAGTGGGTTTGGCTGGTGTGGTTACAAGGCTGCTGGGGTATTAACATGCACTTTGTGTTGTACTACTCTTCTAGCTAAAGCAGGGGTTAACGCTTGCAAAGTCTGTCGTACTTTGGCGTTTTGCTCTATGAAAAGTTATTGTTGTTGTTTTGGTGTTCGCCCAGGAGCCCTGTGAGATTTAACCCAACTTGCCTCCTAGGCTTTGCCAAAAGCCTGGAGTGATAGATAAGGGGTGTGAACATCCACTCGTGTTTCCACAGGATGTTAGGATTGGGTAACCTTAGAGAATAAAAAGGGCAGTTACCTTACTGCTAATAACAACAGCAGCAACAACGAAATATAGAAGCTTCAACCATATGTGCTGGTGTAATGTGGAGGCATTCAGCAAAACCATGGTAGTTACTTCATCGCCTGTGTGGATTGACTTCAAGTGCACCGTTGAGTTCTGAAGTCCATTCCCGAGTGTTTGTCCAGGCTTGTCCTCTAATAGGTGTCATTGCACAAGAGTTACAGGGAGCAAAGAGCGTGCCGAGTTTCTTTCACTCTTCTAAGGTTCTGTGCTCACATCTTAACTGTGCCAAATTCTATCCTGAAAAGAGAAGGGCACAGCTTGGTAAATTGCCCTGTGAACTTCAGTGGAAAAAAAAAAAATTAGTCTCTTCTTCCTCCTACTTCTAAGTAAATGTTTTTGTTTGTTTTGTGTCATCTTAAATAATTTTTTGCACAGAGTGCTAATCCTCTTCTAATACATGGATGATGGTAAGTCAACAATCGAGGAAGTAAATATGTCAGTTCCTTCCTTTGTCCCTTTCTTGTCTGTCCTCTTTTACATTCTGAATTTATCTGATTTGTTTTTGTAGTGCTGAGGTACCTACACCTGTTCTTTACTATCACCTAACTTAGAAGGAGGGGACTGTCTCTTTTCTGTTATAGCTTGCATTTCGGGCCAAAATAAATACATAGTGGGAAGGTTTTTGTTCCTTATGGTACTGAATGACAAAGTCTCTGACATGTCAGTGGTGTAATTCCTCAGGTTTATTACTTTGCAGATAGAGATGAAGATATTCTTCACTATTGGAAAAAATATCTCCTGTATATATTTTATAGAATACCTCTTAAAATGTTTGTCTTTAAAACCTGTGAATCATGTTAAATTTATTTTAATCTTACTGTTTAACTTCTTGACTAATCATGAATTTATGGCAAAAATTTAACAACACTGTATATGACAGTATACTTACAAGAGTGTCACTGAAGAATGTAAGTTTATATTTCAGCTTCTTTTTACTCAATGGTCTCAGATGGCACATTCAAAACCTTACACAAATAGTTTAAAAGAGATAGTGGCAAGTTATCAGAGAGAGTAGCATTAACACAAACTACTGAAAAGTTGCTATGGTTACAGATAAAGGTGATCCCTGTTTCTGTGAAAGTGTGTCATTTTGTAACAGCTATATTAATCAGTCTGTTTTCTGAGAAAATTAGAAGTATACAAACTTCTGGTTCCATTTTCTTGGCAGTTAATTGCTATGCAGCTTTTTTTTTTTAAATAGTGAATGGGCTGTGACTTGCATTCAGGATACATCATTTGACCTAAAAAGATTGTTACAGATTCAATATAAATGCACTTGGACTATGCTGAATTCAATGAAAACTGTAATATACTTATTTTTGCACCACCCAAGAGATACCTGATATCAAGGAAGTGTCTTTTAAAATGTCTCCATCCTTTTTCAAGGACTTTGTATGAAGGAAGTGATGTAGCCCTCTGTCACCAGAGACCTTGGTTGTGCTGCTGTACAAGATACAATTCCATGTTCTGATTAAAAAAAAACAAACACCCAACCAAATCACACACCCCCAAAAAAACCCCAACAACACCCCCAAAGCAAACCAGTATGGCAGCTGCTGAGAGAGTGAGACCTGTTAGGAATGTCTTTATAGCTTTATAGGCCAGGGGCCCACAGGGCAGGGACAAGTGATTCTGTTAAGGGTTTATTCCCTTTATAAAAAGAGTTGGGCTTTAGCATGCTGGTACTTTAATAATATCTCAGGTCAGCTGGCTTTAGGTGGCTTGAGATAGCTCCGAAAACATCCAGGGGGATGTGTCTGTCTGGTGTGTCTCTACTGTCCAGACAGCTCAACAGACCTCTCTGTATTTACCACGTGCACCTCTTTGTTGTTTCCAGATCTGATTATTGCAGTGCAGTAGTACATCTGGGATTGAAAGCAGCTAGAGGAATCTCAGAAGTTCAAGAGTGCTGAAATCTCATCAGTCTGGTATGTTGCTCTCTTCAAACTCCTGGAATAGCAAGTTGAATTCTTTGTATGTGAGGGCCTCCTTAGTTACAGCTAAGGGTAAGTTTCCTGCTAGCTTTCTGGGATCTTGGCTTTGCATCAGCAATTTCTTTCTCGGGAAGTAATGTGCTACTAAGAACTATGAACTGTGTATTGTTGGGCTTCTGTAGAAGATTGTTTTTGGTAGTGGTGTTTGAAGCAGGACAATGAACCCAAGCTCTGGGGACCTTCAGTCAACATACACTCTGAACTTGTTTTCATCTAACTTATCCAGCCTGGAAATTCCAGGTACTTTTGCAGACTTTCAAAATGAAGTCAGGTTGGAAAGAAGCTACTGCTAGCAGACTTTGCAGAGACTGTCCACTGATGTATTGAAGAAATCTTAATATTAAAAGGAGTGTTTGTTTCTTCACATAGGGTTTTTTTCCCACTGCCTTTATGTAGACGTGGCTCTCATGAAATAATGGGTTTTATAGGTTTGATAAAAAATTTAATAATATTGTCTCAGAGTAATTTCTCAAATGCCAAAGTTCTGAAATTCCTACACTAATGTGCTTTTTAAAATTGATATATTTTTAGAAATATACAGCGAGTTTGAGAACTATTGTTTATAAACAGGGTTACAGCATCTGCCGATGGGAAAGGCATGGGAAACTAAATATTACTTTGAAAGCTGTCTCTAGTAATAAGAAAATCTAAAAGTTTTAACTTTATTAATAATAAATAAAAAAATTCAGCACATGCTGCATTGCAGACATCATTGACAACCAGAGGGTAAAGTCCTTTTCTCCAGTGCCTGTTCAGTGTGTGTGTATGCAGCAGATCAGTTTCTTTGCTACTTATTAACATGTACAGAATCCTGGAGGTATAATAGATTCAGGACTGAAAACCAGGTGCTAAACAGTAAAGAAAACTCTTGTGGTTCACACTGATCTGCTGGGACGTGGACATTGAGTAACCATTGTAATCCCTGAACAGCCATCACATGTAGCTTCTGATCACTACTATTCTTGTCTCTGAACTGGTGACCTACAGATGGAAGACTCTGTTCCTGATCTCTTGAGCTGTCAAGTCTCCCAAACTTGCTGTCCTTCTGCATGTGTAAGATTACAGAACAAATGGCCTTTTAGCTGTTCCATGATTACCAAAGTCAAATGAGAGTCAGGTGCTCTCTTACTGTCCAAGTGCAAAGTTGGGTGGCAGCAGACTGATTTTTTTTTTTTAACACTGCTGTGAAAGCTTCCCTGGTTAGTGTTCTTGCAGCTGCAATCTGCTCTTTTCTTTTAATTTGCATTGCTACAGATACTGTAAGAGTAGCAAAGGCTTAACTTGAGCCTGAACTGTAAAATGTGCCTGTGCCATTTTTCCAGAATGTATGTGTGTTTAGAGGGAAAATAGATGGCTTTTTGCAGAAACTGAGGCTGAAAATTAGGCTTTTTAATCTAGTTTCACTACATTTCCTCCAGCATGGGATTATGACTTGAACAGCAGTGTTTTAATGCATGGGTTCCCAAGACACAAACAGGTGTGTTTACCTGTGATTTCTAGTCCAGTGACCTAGGGCCAACCATGAATCTAGTTTGGACTTCACAGACAATATGGGGATCTTCACTTTTATCAGGATAGCAAATTACTCATGGGGCTTTCTTATTAAGACAGTTATGGTGTGTGTGTATGTGTTTTGGTTTTAAATTAGATGGGGTAAGCAAATCTGGGAGGCCAGTGCTGAGCAGAGGAGAGTTTGCTTTGCCTTGCCCGTTCTGCTCTGGGTGAGCCATACTCTTGCTCATCAGAAGCTGGCCCAACTTCTGCCAGCTGAGTCTCAAGGCAGGTGGAAGGGGCTGATTAGCACCAGAGCTGGTTTCAGGAGTTGGCCAGACTGCAGGGCTCGTGGGGGAAGAGGTAGGGAGGAAAAGGGATGGAACATCTCCCCTGTAGTGATAAGAGCTGCTAGTTGCCTGTGTGACAGAAGCATGAGCTGAAGTGTGGGATTTTTGATTATAAAAATTATTTTTCATTGCTATTACATGATGGTGAGACTGCTGTGGTAGCAAATAGAGCTGGAGACTTTTGGTGTAGTCAATTTGGTTTGGGTTTTTTTTCTCTCCTTTTTAAAGTACCCCAACAACAATGTTGATTATTTGTTGTCTTCTAGCACATGGCAATTTGGTTGATGTGATTTGTGACTTGTGCTGCTGTTTTTATGGACCTAAAGTTAATGTGTTCTAAATTGAAACTTTCCAAGATTGGTTACTGAGATACTTGAGGGACACTTTACTGGTCTGTTTTGTTTGTGTGAACTGTGTTCTTGGTTTTGATTGCTTAGATAAGGGTTGGTAAAATGAAGTGTCATGCAAGTATGAGTTATCCTCAGGGGACCCCAGATCTGCTTCTAGCAGTGCTGGCTCTCACAGGGCATTGAATTCAGATGCAAGGAGCAAGGTCTGGTTCTTTGAGTTTATATTTTAGGTGTTGTGGGGGAAGTTACGTGAATATTGTTAATTTTGTTCTTGTAGTGTTTCATATATATCAACTTAAAACCAATTGCTGCTTTTCAGTCCTATTTGGATTTGTGGCATGATAGGTTGGTTTGAAATAGGTAACACAAAATGTGCTATTTCATCGTTTTAGCAGAAGTAAATGTCCTTCCTGAAGGTGTTTTTTTATGCTCTTTTTGGTGTATCACAGCTCAAGGGAGCACTTAGCTGTAAATATTTTCCTGATGTTGCATAGTATTTGCAGTAAAGCAGTGTTCTGGACTGCGTTGGACTTTATTAATCTCTATTAGGGAAGCTAAAACTTCCCTATTTTGTGGTATTGGTAGTGGGTGAAGTAAGGGAAGGGAGGCAGCTCCAGCCCTGGGAGAGGAAAGGTGACAAGAACCAGGAACAAGATTTTCCTCTGCCTTCGCACACAACAAAAACAACCCAAATGTGCTTGTGCTGACAAGTGCTTTATCATCTTCCTCTAGTTTTATATTTTTAGTTATTTTACACTAAACACGTGAAAATATTTTACGTAAGGCAACCTTGCTGCCCAGATAAGTCTTGTGTAACTATGATGATACTTGTGGGTGCAGGAGGGAACACTGACTGTGTTCTGGCTCTTCCCTGTGTTGCTTGTTAGGAATGGGGCAAGGTTCCTCTTGAACCAGGTGTCATATCTGCACTTGTGAAATATTTGTTAAGCCTTGTTTTGTTTTTACTCATCTTTTCACTGGATAGATGTGTAGGGAACCACATCTGGGTTTGCACGAAGGAAAAAGAACCACCTTTAAAAGACAGGTTTTTGTGTGGTGCTGAGAGGAAGCTGTGCCGTGAGAAACGCCGTTGTCATAACGTGACCAGGATCTTGCAAATTTGTTGTCAAGTGAAGCCTGAATAAGCACAAAAAGTTTCTGGCAGAAGCCGTGGTACCTTGTGGGATGGAGACAGTCACTTCCTGCGGAGCTCCTGCTGACTCATGCTTTAAATGGTTGGAAGTCTTTGGAACCGGCGACCCGATATATTTTTAGCCGGGGTTACTAATTTATATAGTGTGCTCGGCCTCCCAGGGTAACTCCAGTCACCCTTAAAGCTCGGATGGGCTCCAAACCCACAGCTAATTTTATCCCCTAAGTGGAGCAAGCGGCAGTTGTGTAATTGCCGCGGGAGAAGCGTTCCCAGCCCGCTTGGATGTTATCCTCTCTTCTCCCCCGACCCCCCGTCCGGGAGCGAGGTTCCGGGAGGGGTGAGAGCCCCGCGGGGACCGGGGTCCGTCCGGCCGCCAGTCCCGGGGTGCGCCGGGCTCGGGTTTGGCACGGCGAGAGCGGCTACGGTCCCTTTAAGAGCGCGCGCCCGGGGTGCCCGAGCCCGCCCAGCCTAACCTGCTAGCAAGGAAAAGTTCTTTACGTGACGGACAGCTCACTCCGCCAATCAGCGCGCCCGCCCCGGCTGGCGGGGCGGGCCTTCGCGGCCTCGGCCAATAGGATCGGGAGGGCGGGCCCCGTGCCCAGGGTAGGTTGCGCCGAAGTGCAGCTCCAAGTGAAGTTAATCTGGGGTGAAGCGAGCAGAAAATTGTGGAGATCGTGTTGGTAGGAATTTTGCCGTTCTAATCGCGTCGTGTGGCGTCGTTCCGCCCTCCGGGGCAGTGGAGTTCATGTGCGTGGGGCTTTCCTTCGTCGTTTCGCTCTCTAATGATGGCAGGATATTAACATTTATGCAGGGAAGCAGAACAAAAGGGCTCTTTAGACAGGAAATAAGGTGCTGAGAGGCTCAAACTTGACCGAGTTTCTTTTGTCATCTCTCGGCTTGCAGCGAGTGTTCTGGCGTGGAAGAATCGAGCGTTTCCACATTATCTTATGGAGAAATGTTAATTCTAAAATAGCGAGGATAATGCTGCTGTTTTGGAGTTACACAATGTTACAGGAAGAGAGCTCGATTTTAACTCTGACTTCCCTGATTCTGATGAGATTGGAGGTAACTAATTATGACAGCTGCTGTGGGATTATTCAGTGATAGCATTTGCTCCAAGTCATTTGTCTTAAATTGTCCTTTGTTGTATCACTGAAGGCTGCTGTGCTGTTGTCTGTGTGTTTGTTCTTGATGAGAAGAATGTCTTGCAGGTCTTTAGCATTTAGAACAAAGATATGTAAAAACTATGTAAAACACGGCAATTTTTTCCTCAATTTTAATCAGTTTTGTAGGGTGTCTGGGTCTGTAAGAGCTCTGATTACAAACACAGGCAGGAGGAATTAAGTGTTACTGCTCTGTGTTGCAGCTATTACTCTTCCAGCCAAGGGGAAATAAAAAGGAGGGGGAGAGGATATTTTTTTACTTTGGAATTGGTCTGAATCTCTTTGGAAACCTGTATGCCTAATGGTAGCAGGTGTTTTATGTGAGGAAAGATTATTTTCAGTTTCTGTACCAGTTATATATATGGTAATTTTAGTGACACTTTGTGCATCTGAAAGGGCTTCAGGAAAAGGAAAAATATGAATTGCCATGGGTGGCATGGGATAGGGAGAGAGGGAGAAGAGCAGGAAGTGGTGAGGCAGGAGACAGGGGGGTTCTAATGAGAATGAAGACTGTCTTTTAATTGTCACCCTTTCCATATTAGATGAGGCCACATACAGAACAAGGTTACAGATTGAGAAATCTGTTTTCTTACTTCCCTAAATATTTCCTGTTTTTATAAAATCACTTGGGTTCATACCCAGCTGCTCCTGGGAATTGGAAAGAAATACTCAAGTCACTAAAACTTGTTGAGCCTAAGAAGTTTGGGTTTTGTATGATTAGTCATGGTGATAGAAAAATGGATGTGAAAAATTGAGCAACAGTCTTTCAAATGACTGTGGAAAGCAATTGCTTAGACCTTTACTGAATGTAAACAAGTGTTATTTTGAAAGTATACCTCATTCTTTCAGTTTTATATTGAGCCATTCTGTTTTCTTCCAAAATGCTGGGTAAAGATTGCTTTTATGTGTATTTATCAGTGTCTTGACACACTGGTCTGTTGCTATGGGCCAGTGGCTTAGTACTAATTCACTCTTGCTGTCTTCATTTGTTTATGCCATTTTAAAATGTCCTGCATTGAATTTAAACCTGAAAATACTATTTTAGAATGAGCAGTGACTGTATATGGTCTTTTCGCTGTGAGTTGGGGTAGGTTTCCTGTACTGGATTTAAGACCAGGATATGCAAGTGTTTAAATACCTGGATATTAATTTCTTAACTTCCATGTGATGCTAGATCTATGACTAAGTGGCTAGATAGGTGTATGAGGTGAGGGCAAGAATAATACTAGAGTTAGCTGGAATTTCCCTAAACTTATGAGTATGTGTATTAGAATTGCTGAAACAAAATGAAGCCAACTGAAGTATTTGTGTGCTATTAAATATTACATTTATCCAAAAGCTGGTTTTTCATACAACAAGATAAAAGCTGAATACATGAGGTAACTTGGTTCCTGTTGCTTGATCACTGAGCAGCCATGCTTTTTGGGTTCCCTCTGGCCCTCAACTTAGGAAAGATGTATTGTCTGGGACCAGTTTTGCTGATTTATTCAACACAGGAGTGAAATGTTTAACTCTCTCGCCACATGTATACAGTTCTAATGCAGGCTGTTTGTAGAAAGCAAATCTGCCCTAAAGGATAAACATACCACTTTGCTGGCACAGCTGTACAACTTCTGTATTCAGGCTACAGCAAATGTTTCTTGCCTGCATTCAAAGCCGTTGCTGGCAGGACAAGCCTGTGTTGTCCCTGCATGATGATTGGTTGTTCCAGCATTTCTTGTTCATAAAACCTTCTCCTGCACATGCTCCATTTGCAGATCTTAAACAGTGTGAATGTGTTGTGTGCTCTGGGATTTATGTGTCTGCTTCTTGTGCCAGGATGGAACATGCATCTCTGATGTGAATAAGAGATTCTTAAAATCTCTTCTAAATTCTTAAAAACTCTATATGTACAAAATGTAGGACCAAATTTTATCTCCCCTCTGTGAGACAAAGGACATCTGTGCCCTACAGTCCACTGGCTGCTGGTGGCACTGGCAGTGTGAGGTGTGTGGCCCAGCATGAGCTGGGATGGTGACCCTGCACTCTGGTTCTGTTCAGTGCTGCTTGGAGCAGGCTGTGTGCCTGCCATGGGCTGATCTCTGTAAAATACCCCTGAGCATTAGGGAGAGCTGATGTCCACCCTGAAACCAGGAACGTGGGTTTTGGGTGCCCTCTGCTTGCTGGGCCCTCTGCCACACACAGGGCCACCTGCATGCTCCCAGCAGAGTGTGTTCTGTGAGCACTGCAGGCAGAGTCAACTAGGCTGGCTCAAATTGTTCTGAGCTAGTGGCTGGGGCCAACCCAACTGGCTCTTTTCCCCTTCTTTTCTTCCCCTTGTTTCCCAAGTGGTTTAGGGATCATTTCTGCTAATGGCCCTGTGCCCAAGGCAGAAGGGAGGGGGGAGAAGAATGTCACCCTAGAGCATGTTGATACCCAAAAAGGGACACCTGCCCTTGGTTTTAGCTGTAAAGTTTGGCCTCTAATTGGTTTTCTTGCAGTTTCTAGGAAAGGGGTGAGCTGAGGTGTGATCAGTACAGGGGTGCTGTTGCAGGGCAGATTGGTGCCAAGGACCAGCCCTCTCCTGCAGATACAAGGGCTCCTCAGGAGATAGTTGTGTCCTCCTGTGGTGTGGAGCTCACTCTGGGTGGGGCAGATCATCTGCCCAGTGATGTTTATGCTGTAATAAGGTTTTGTGAAAATAAGCAGTTAATTACACATGACCTACAAAGGAAAAAAAATAGTTGGTATCTGCTCTTGGCTTAAAATCCATTTAACAGGGGCATGAAATACGGGATTTTTAAACCTGCTTCGATTTTTTTTTTTTACCTTTACAAGTATCAGGAACATTAAGTCTTTCTTCCCTGTTCTTGTTGGATCTCTCAGATGTGTCATAAGCTTCTCAGCCCTTAATTGAAGGGGTGGGGTGGTATATTTTTAACAGATCCCTTCTTCCAAGTGTGTTTATAGGGCTTTTGAGCTAAATAGAAATGTGCTAAAACAAAGCTTTGGCAGTGCAAAAACTGTTTCCCCTCAATCATGTTGGGTTTTTTTGCTCATTCTCCAGCTGTTGAAAGGAATTGAAGGTGGTTTTTTTTCATTTGAGAAGTAACTTTTTTGGCTATTAAATTATGCATTAAGAGATAAGTTCATCCAAATGGAACAGAAGATGGATCAGGTTAGGATTTAACTCAGTTTAAGACAGCATTTTGAGTATTACTTAGACAAATGAACACACTCATTTGAGTATTTCCTAAAAATAGCTCCTTTTTAAGCAGCAGTTTTATTAAATCCACAGTTCTTCCTTTGACTTAATACCTCAGCAGTCTTGCAGGAGCTCAGACTGTCTCTGTGCTGAAGACCACTCCTGCTCAGCTGTTCTGCCTTGCCAGGATGTATTTGTGTCACAGGACTCTACCCTTCAGGATATGGTATTTGTCAGTCTGAAATGTAGTAATCCTGTATCTGGAGAACTAAACTATAAACAGTGTGGCTGGCTTGGCAGGCCCTGGCAGCCACCCCAGCAGTTTAACTAGCCCAGGGTTTAAGACAGCACTGCACCAGTGTGTCCTGTAATTCATGGTGCTAATGCATCTTTATCTATGTGAAGGATTAGGGAGACAAATATAAACTTAATAATCAAATTGGAATGGGAGCTTAAGAGCAGTGTTTCTGAAATGGTGAACTGAGGTGTTTTGGGCTCATTGAGACATTTTGCATTGCATGGGTTTTTAAGCAAGGCCTGAAGTTTTCACCATTAGTTTGAACAATGCAGGAGGCTGGATGATTTTCATGTGTGTGCCATGGAATGTAATCATGCTGATGAAAGCAGACTATTGCATGAGGAAGGGCAGGTATTTTTCACTCAAGGTTTAAAAGATGTTTGTGGCAAGAGAACCACTGAATTTCAGGCAAAAATGTGGCATTTTCTACCTAAATTTGACATATTAATGCATTTTATACAGAAGACTATCTCTAATTTAGATTGTCACAAAAAAACATTCAGTGAGCTGTTGATCCTGCTGGTTTCAAGGATGAAGTGGAAGGGGAGGTACAAGACTGCAAAGAAGGATAAAATTGTTTCTCTACTAGTCCCTGTATGAATTTTGTATGAATTTAACATGTTTTTCTAAAATCAGATATAATCAAATCCTTAATGCAGTGTTGTTATGTAGCAGAATATTTTCTGTGCAGCAGGATGACCTTGCATTGGGATCTGTATCATTATCAAGGTAGGGGCAAAAGGAAGTGGTTGTGAGTGTTAAACTGAAAGGTTTGGAGATTGCTGTCCTTGCTCAGCTCCTTCAGAATCAAGTAAGATGCTTATCAGCTTTATTTGCTGATACAGGAGAGTTTTCTGAATTTCACCAGACTTCTCATGTTGGCATTATGCTATCTAAATAGCATGCTAGTATGACATTCTCTTGGATACTGCTGTCAAGTCCTTAAGTGATTTTGTAGTTATTAATTAGTATTAGTTATCGAACAAATGTTGTTCTTGACATGAACGGTGACAAGAAACGTATTTATTTTTAGTCTTTTATTACACTAAATGATTTGATTATTAATGTGCAAAGAAAGAAAAAAAATTGTGGCAACATGGAAGAACTTTGCTGAAATGCTTTTTAGGGAAAAGACTTCAGAATGGCTCAGTAGAATTGTTTTGAGTATCAACATATTTTCATGGGGTTTGTTTGAAGTATCCTTGGAGAGGAGGAAGGCAGCATTAGTAACACTAGGTCGAGGTAAGTGTATTATTGTTAGTTACATAACAAACAAATTGTCAGCTGTGTGTGACAAACCGTGCAGGGGCTAAGACTAGTGCTGAAATAAAGGAGTGTTTGATTTGTAGAATGATCTGGCAGCTGGGCATGACTTTATTGCCTTCTTAATAATAAGTTCAGTCAAACTTGGTGCTTTGTGTGCATTTACAAGTGATTTTAAACTTCTGTGCATAGCAGTGGAGTAATTTGCTTTAATTTTTTTACTTCCAGTATAACACAAAAATCTAATTTCACACTCTGGTCACTTGGTTGATTTTGTTGCCTTACTGCATTTGCTTTTCTCTTGATGTCTGTGAAACTTTTGGCTGTTCCCTGTGGTTTCTCTTTCTGCAGGAATTAGCTTGTTATTCTGCAAAGTCATAATGTGACTGTGACCCATGGTCTTAAGTTTATACCTAGTCATTCTGTATATAAATAAATCCCTGATTAGTTGCTGCCTACTTACCCTTCTGTCTTCAACCTCAAATCCCACACTACACAGTCAGAATGCTTGGAACATCAGTCTTCTCTGAATAATACCTGTGTCCCTGCTGCAGCTCTGACACCTTATTTTCTCAGACTGTCAAGGCCTGAAATGAAGAATTTATTGAAACTTTTTTGGATGGCCTGAAAGCTCAGCCTGGTGAACTTACACAGGGTGGCATATGCAGTGTAAAGTGTAGATTGTAGGGTTGCTGAGTTTCCTTGAGCAGAATCAAGTTTTGTGATGGGACAGTTGGTTTTTGAAATCCAGGGTTATGGGTTAAAATTTATTTTTCTTTTAGTGTAAGAGATAGAAATATTCTTCAACTGTTGTTTGGGGATTTTTGCCTTCACAAAAGAGATGTGGGACAGAAGGGATTTCTGGGAGAGAGTGTAAGGGCATTTTTCCAAGCTGTAGCCAAGATGCTGTGCTTGTGGAATCAATGTAGCTGAAGCTGCTGTGCCTCGGTCTGCATCCTTAGGCCAAGCTAAAGGGCCTTTTTCTTGCTGATAACCCTCCTGTTTCTGATCTGGTAGATATATTAAAAAGGAAAATATTTTATTCTTTTTTCCATTCTTTCCTGAGAGAAGCCCTGTTGGCCATAGTTGGTGAATGGAAGGGAATAAGCATCGTGAAAGAAAGCCACATGTTGTTGACTGTGTTTGCTGTTGAAGCTCAGTATCAACAAGTGGATTTTTTTTCCTCTCTTTTTGTCCATTCTGATAATAGCTTTGATATGCCAAGTGAAATAGTTGGTGATCTGGCCTGCATTTTTGTTTGTTTACTTTTCCTTTATAGCATGAACTTTTCTTTTTCTAGAAAGTGCTGTTACTTTGTCATGTGTCAGTCAGTTCTCTGGCAGAATACAGTCACTGTGGCAAGAGGATAAGAAATCAGATCTAGTTAAGGAGTCATTGTATAAAATGCTTCTAAAAATGTAAATTAATGTTTATGTGACTTGAGGAAAAAGGGGAAATCCTTTGGCACTACTTAACAGCTTGACCTTTTGGTTGCAAGTCCCTCTTGTAAAGCCATTTATGACTTTTATTTTTCTGTGTAGAATTGTAGGAAAAAACTCTGTACAAAGGTAGCATAGTAATATAATAAGTGGGGAGAGAGTGGCATCCAGCCATGCTATTTTTAGGTGATTGTGTTCTTAACTTGCTGATTTAAGTGTTCTGGACAGTGAGTGGGGGAGACATTGTACTAGAACTGTGTGCTCACATAGTGGAATCTTGTCTGGAAACTGAATGAATAGCAGACTTGGTTATCAAGGGGACAGTTCACAGATTTGTAACTGGAGTATTTGTAGGTAAAGAGGATGCCCTGGTGATTAAAGCAGTGTTTGCAATGCAGACTCTTACTCGAGAGCTGTCAGCTCTGGCTTGCTTCTCAGCTGAGAAACTGAAATATGTGCAGTCTGTTCTGCATGGGCTTAGGGAAGAAGTGTAAAAAACTATTTTCTGTTCCATGATGGCAGTGGGGGAAGAAATGCCAGTTGTCCTCAATCAAGTTGCTTCCTGTATTTTTTTAAGCTTTTCTTAAGCAGTGACCTCTCCATCTGAGCAAGTGGTGTACTTCTGGAAACCTTCAGAAAGGAGAGTGTCTCATTGCAAATTTCTGATAATTCCCCAGCCCCATATCTGTTCACTTGACATGTACATAGTTAAGGCTGATACAAGGCAACTCTTACTGATTCATGCTCTGATCTCCTGGTGATGTGTGCCTTAAGCTGTAAGTGAGGCTTTGCCTTAAATTTTAGTTCTGTTACTGACTTGGTAGGTTCACCTTCCTCCTGCGTTGTTAACTTTGACTCTTCTGGCACAGAGCTGGACCATAAACCAAATACAAGAGTCAATCCAAGCTTTTGAAGAATGAAGTCTTCAGGGTAGATCAGCTCCTATCCCAGCAATGCTGTGACAGAGGTATATAAATTACCTGTATCATGAAACCATTGCATTAGTTGCCTGTGAATAGGTATTGAATGCTTATGTACAGATTGCAGTCAGATGCTTACACATTCCATTGTTTCAGGCAGTGTAAAGTGACAGGTGAGAGGAAACAAAGGAAAGATGCAAAACTTCAGTGTGACCAGTTTGTCTATTCATATCTTCAGTGAAACTTGACAGTGTATTAAAGTGATGGATAAATGCCAGTTGTCCAACATGGCAGGTGCTGATCACCTGTGTAGTGTCCTATGCCTTGTTCAGGATGAGAAGGTTTAGTATGTGGACATCTACATAGTATGTGTAATTTGTTTGGGATCATGTAAGCTGGCTTCCCCAGTGATTGAAATAATAATTAAGGGATAAAAAAAGCACAAACTCCCCCCAGAATAGTATTGAGGTTAAAACAAAGTGATACCTTTGAGTCCCTTGACTAAATTTAAATGTATTGCAAGAGATGAGGAATGCAGCTTTGCCACAGGGAATGCTGTACTTACACCTCTTGTGCCGAAAACTTGTCCTTACATACCCTCTTTCTTTGGTCGGGCTTTAGCTTTAGGTTGAGTTCCCCATCAAACCACAGTAAGGGTATTGTATAATTTTGTACACTTAAATTAGACATAGTGCATAATTCTAAATAGAACTACACATCATGCATGATAATCACAGTGTTCTTGGAAGTTGAGCTGAATTCAAGATGCCTTAGCCAGAAATGATGATTGTTTTATTTATTAATGCATAGGAACCCCGATATTAGAGTAGGAGCTCCCTTAGCATTAGGCCCACGTAGAACTGTGGCATTATAAGCTAATTAAAATTCTACATAGTGCTGTTTATGAAAACAAATTATAATGTGTTTTTGTGCTTACTGTCAGTTCTCAGCAACAGGTGCTTTGTTAACAAGAAGCTGTCTATTTTGGGAACTCGTGTTAAAGCGGCTTTTATCTCTTCTGAGTTTGATATGCTTAAAATAAGTGAAACTTATGCTGTATTGAGAGAAGATTACTTATTCACTGAAGCTCAAAAGAAGCGATTACTGAATCTATATTCTTTCAGTAATTATGAGGGTAATCTTGTAAGTGTTTGAATCCTTCTTACAGATTATTTCTCATCAGTGTATAAAGTCAAACCTATTTTAAAATACAGCACCAAGTTTATGGAGTTGCTCTCCTGCATCCCTTTTGGCCTAGTATTCTTGAGGAATTTGGAGGATTCTAGAAAATTTTCTAGATTCTAATTTTATACAACCTCTGATTTCTGAAATGGTCGGCTTCAACATCTGTTCCCAGAGAAGGCAGAATGCAGCCCTGTCTGATCTGTTTCAGAGTAGCTTTCGTACCTTTTGTAGAGCATTTAATCTGGCCGATTTCAAGTAAACCTTGAATTTATGGGGCTGTGTAGAAATGTGAAGGGCAGCTCAAGGATTCCTGCAGCACCTAAATGTCAGAATGCAGGTGTGACATGGCACAAACTCCAGAGGAAAGAAAAGGACTCTTCAAGCCTATCTGTGACTTGTGCAGCTCAACACCAGTTCAGCCACACATGATGGAAGCTCTGCAGGTTGGCATAGCCAGCTGCTGATAAGCAATTACTGACATGGTTTGGTTTTTCTAATGGGTATAACATTTGAATTTTTGCTCCTCTTGAGCAGAGATGCCAGAGCAGGCACTCTCTAAAAGGGTGCTCTTTTAAAAGTAGCTGCATGTTCTGTCACAAGTGCATTTTCATGTAAGGTTTCTGCATCAGTCTTGTCTCAGGGACAGCTGTGTTCCAAAAGTGAGCCTGCTCAGCCTGTGTGCCTTAAATCTTGGGTGATCTGGGGAGGCTAAACTGAGTAAGTACAACTTCATGTTTAGGGGGGAGGGACACTCTTCTCTGGGTTATAAAGGGACATAGTGTGCTTTGGGTAGGACAGCATGACCAGTGGGGTGGCTGGCCAGTGTCCTCTCTGTGTTCCTCAGATATGCCTCTGGAACTTCTCTCACTTTGTCTCCTCAGGGATGCCAGATCAAAACCAGCTTCCTGAAACATGATATACTCTTTTCTTCTGATCACTTTTCTGTGTCTGTAACTCGCATAGAAATTGTCTTTACTATGTACTAAACAACTATAGTTACTGTGTTGCTCTCAGTGCTTTTAATGTTTAACTAGTTATCTTTATGGACGGTCCCTGTCTTGGCTTGCTGTAAACAAGCGTGTCTAGCTCCAAAGGTTATTTGTTGTTTTTTCTCTTGAACCCAAGAAGTGAGTTTTGTTGTGCGTGTGTGTTTTGTTTTGTTGTTTTCACTTGCATTCAGGTCGACCTCTCCAAAAAGGCAGCTTTGTCAGCTTAGATTTTCTGATAGTCATCACTGGAGAGACAGAAACTTAGAATATGCTGGTGGTGCCTCTTTCTGAAAGCATTTCTCTGTTGCTCTGGACTGGAGTTTGCTGGATGAACTGGGCTTGCCTGCAAAAGTATTGTGCTACTGGGGAATAAGAGGCTTTTAAGTTTACCTAGTCAGAGGAAAAAATGATGTTTATTTGAATCTCAGGAAGTTTGGATGCTGTCATATGCAAGAGTCTGATTCTAGTGGTGCTGCAGTATTAGTCTAGAACAAATAGGAGGTCCCTGTGTATAGGCTTAAATGTACAAACAGTGATAATCCTTAGCAACTTGACTTCTATTTTGCTGCTTTGGGCTCAAATTGAAATGCATGACAAATAAGAGTGTTGAAGGCTTTATACAGAGTGCTGCACTTAACTTTAAGGTGTCTTAGCAGTTGGCAGATGCTCCAAAAAGTAGTGGTCGTTCCTGCAAAAAACCCAGCATCACATCGGTAGCTCTGTGTGGCAGCTTTCTGCAATTTCAATGCAAATCCTTTTATTTGTACTCTGCCTCTATGAAATCCAAAATGAATAAAATATGATTCTTCCTATTAGGTAATACGTACCCTTTACATTGCTTGTTAATTATTGAGGGTATTTTAGACTTAATCTTCAGTAGAATAATGATGTTCATGAAATTGGCACTTTATTTAGTGTGTTGACTATACGAGAAAATTTGGAAATTAAATATGAAAAATTTGCTTATAATTTTTTGTGTGTAGGCTTTTAAGTGGTCGCTGCAAGCAATTAGATGCTTTTGCATGAGGTGAATGAGAGTCTGAGGTACCGCTTTTACAGAAGTTAATCTTTGGGTCTGGTAATCCATGCTTTGCAAAGGTTAAGCGTGGTCATAAGTAGTAATTACAGTTTCAAAGTAGCATCTATTAATAGTGTATGTACACAAGCATGGAAAGCTGAGTCCTTATTATCAGTGATCTCCTTGATAACAGTATACAATCTGTGCATCTTTGTTCTTGCTTAGCAAGAGTGGAGAGGTTGCAGTGAAATGTTCTTTTGTTCCTCTTGTAACCTTGAGTACAAGAGCAGTCAGCTGTACTTAGCAGAATACAGGCTTTAACACTGGAGGCTTTGTCTATACCAGGTGTTCCTGGGTTTATGATATTCTGACTCAGATTAGTTATAGAAGTTGCTAATGTTCTGTCCCTTCCTAAAACCTGAACTGTCTCTTTTCTGTCGATCTGCCACTTCTGAGTTTGCGCTTTCTCTCATGTGTCTCTTTTCCACTAGTATGATTTTTTCAGTCTTTCTGACATCTTAAATCTGAGATACAGCTTTCTTGAGTCCAAATTTTATTTATATTTTAGTTTTTGTATGGAAGGATTTAAACTTGCTAACTACTAAAAATTGGAAGTGAAGAAAAGACTTCTCTAACTCCATCTTTTTGTAAAGTTTCTGCTGAGTGTGTAGTGTAAGTACTTGATGTTTGCCTAAATTACGTCTGTGCATGAAACAAAAATAAAAAGCTGTTCGACAGGAGTAGACAGGAACATAGTAGATATTAAATGACTTGTCAGGTCAGTTAAAAGAACATCTTATGTAAGTCTTTGGTCACTAGCGTGAGTATTTTGTTTTTGTTATGAAGTCATATAAATTCTACTTCAAATTACAATTTAAAACTTTAGTTTGTTTGAATAAGACTAAAACTGGAGGCTCGGAACAAGTAGAAAGCTTTAAAATGCGTGGATTGTCTTGGTGCTGAGGAAGTTGGAGCTCCTGTGTTTTGAAAAATGCAGCAGCTGTGTGTTCTGCTGCTACAGGAACAAAGAGGTCGCTGCCCTTACAGATCTGCTTGCATAGCTGGTCCTTAATCATATTCACTTTTTTAACTCAAAGCATTCTGATGAAACTGGGTCAGAGTGTAACTACACGTGTAGCTGTGCTGGCAAATGTGAACCAGCTGCAGTGCTTTAGCAAGGGTGAGCTGTAAGATGAAATGACATGTCTGCAACCAGCAAGCTGGGCTGAGCTGTAATGACTGAGGCCCCTATTCAAATCTGCCAGTTCTTCTTGGCTCCATAGCAAGTTGCTGGGACATGATAATGCCTTAAAGCAGCTACAAATGACTGCTCAGTGAATGTAAATTGGAGCCTTTTGGGAGACAGCAATGGAGTAAAAAAACCCAGGACTGTTCTGTAACTTGCTGTTGATTTGTGAGTCTAGGGCTTTATACCCTGAGTAGTGTCCTGCTTCCAGCAGGTCACCTGAGCAGCAAATTCCAATATGAACAAGTATCCTCAATCACAGCCAGTGCTTTGGGAGCTCCTGCAGCAAGATTCAACAGAACTTTGCTCTTGGGCTTTTATTTGCCCCCTGTTTTGATAAGCCTGTAGAGAAATGCATTTCCTATTTATTGCTTTTTGTATCAGCATGCCTTTTCATATGGTGGTACAGGTGGTATTGGATGTCTATATCAGCACATGCTACAAAGTGAAGTGTGTTTTTGTGTGCCCAGCTTTGTGTCTTGCTTGTGTCTGGAATGAAGCTTTGTATGTTTAAGCAGCACACTGCTTAAACCACTTCTGCAATTTCTTCCTTGCTTCGTTAGCACAAAGAGAAAATGACCATTAGTGTTGGTGCTATTTCAGTCAGTGCTGAACTGCTTCATTACATAGGTGATTATGACAGAGGAGGGAATATTTTAATCATTTGTTAAAATTGGATTTATCATTGGAGGTGAGTGTCAGGTAAAACTGTCAGTGTGCTGATTTTGACAGTGAAGCTCACAGAGTTCTGCTTTCTCAGCAGCAGTTTGGAAGCTGGCATCAGAACAGTTCAAAGTGTGTCTGCTGTGCTGCTGAGGCACAGTGCTGTTTGGGTGGTCTCAGTGTTAGCTCTTGGGAGGGATCCTTCCCATACCAGTCACAGATTTTATGAGTATTTGCAGAACATAAGACTGTACTGCAGGATGTGAGGATCTGCTTGTTTTCCTTACCAGAACGTGAAGTATGAGGTTAGCTGGTATTCAAGAGACCTTTTTCTTTGGGGAAGACGGATGAAGAGAAAGCTGGCTTCTGTGCCAGATGTTTTTTTTCTTGTCTAGAATGGGGAAGGGGAGTGGTGAAAGAGATTATTCTTAAACCTTGTGTGTTTAATCCTGCTAAATGCTTCTCTCTCTGATCTTACTGATTAACATTTGAAACCTATAAAGCTAGGGTATCAGTTATTTGAAACTAGTGGCATATAAACATTTTAATTAAAAGGAAAAGGAGAAATGGGGGTGGGGAGGAAGACCAGTATCACAGTGCCTGCTCTGTGGGGAGGGGGTATCCAAGTATTTTGTTACTTGCTTTACTGAGAATTGGAAGATGTCTTTCTCCAGAGAACTGGATGTCCAGAAGATTTACTCTACTTTAGTGTTTCTACAAGTTCAACTATATGTTTTATAGGTGTGTCCTTTGCATAATTTTTGCTTAGTACAGAGAGGCATTTACTCTGAGCATGTGCGGTGGTGAGGAGGGAGGAAAGGTAAGGGCCTGTAGCAGCAGCTAAGAAGAGTTAAGAGGGCATTATTAAATGAATGAAGTTGTATGTTATAGGAGTGACAGGAACTAGTAGACTGTGCGTGCCTTATTTGTAGGAAGAGGAAGACTTAGTCTGCAGAGCTGTGTCCTGCCATGCTTCTAGTGGCAATAAATATCTTTAAGAAAACAATGAGAGGTAATTTCAGCTGTATTAGCAATTTTTAGCTAATACAGAAAGAGTGTTTCTTCCATAATCTTCAGTGAAGTAGATGTTCTGGGGTTTCACTGAGAGGAGTTCTTAAAGGCTCTTGCCCTTCCCTCTAGTCTGTTCCTTTTCATTCATGCTTGTACAACTGGTTATACAGCTATATTGTAAAGCAAAGTAGGGAATATGCTTAGAATATTGTAAAGAGCTCTGTTATTTTGAGTTTTTTCTTTAAGATTAATCAATTCTGCATTCAGAATAACCTTCAGAATTCATAGCATTACCCTGTGAATGCTATGCAGGCACAGATCTAGGGGAACAGGCAGAGCCCAGAGGCATTTCCAGGAGCTTGGCAAGCTTCACAGTTGTTTTGTGACACCTCAAACTGAGGGGGACGTACATGTAGTCATGTTGATCCCAAGACCTTGTTGTCACTTCAGCTATGAAGCTGCTTCAAGTGTCATACTGAAGCCAAGCTAGGGGAGACCATTTTTGAAATTGTGGATAGTGTATGCACTTGGGATTTATTTTGCAGTAGGCTTGATGCTCAGCAAGGGCTTGCTGCCCCTAAAAAAGAGTTGTCCTATTTTTAGCCATGTCACTTCCTGTGCAGTGTATGTCATTTCTGTGGAGTTGATCTTCTGTCAGATCAGCAAGCTCTTCAGTGCAGCAGAGCAAATATTTGTGTTGTTTCCATGAGATGGCTGAGCTGATGTGGCTGCAGGGACAGGGGACAGCAGTGGCCAGAGCTGTGGGAGCAGGCTTGCCCCTCTGACAGCACTGTTCCAGCAGCGACTGCCCAGCTCTCCTGCTGTATGGAATGTTAGGGCTTGGTGATGCTGTGGGTCTTCCTGCCTGAGGCCTTATGGACAGTTTTGGAACAAAAATCATCTGAAGCTGAGCCAAGAACTGGGCTGATGGAAGGTCCTTCCCTCCCCCAAAAACATCTGTTCGATGATCTCTTGCTGCTGGTGTTCTCTGCGATGGGGCCAGAGTCCGGCTGCTGTGCTGGTGGCTGTTTGCCTGGGGCGAGGAGGAGCAGTCCCTGGGCAGCGCTGTGTCACCGCCCCTGTGCTCCCGAGGGACTGCCTGCACAGGAGGGGCATGGCTCCAGGGCAGTGGCAGGAACTGCCAGTACTTGGGGCTCTTTCGTTCTGTTGACAATGCCTGGTTTTGGCTAGTGGTTCTTAGTTCTTTAAGCCTGCTCTGCTGCTGAAGCAGGCATTTCCACGTGAGTCTGCAGCTAGACCCTCTCTCCTGGCCAAACAGCACATGTGTGACAAACGAGCTCAGAAACCAATCTGTGTGGAAACTAATTGGCAGAAGGTGGAGTGGTTGATTTTTTAAAGTTTGATCATTTCCATGTTTCATTTTAGTGCATGTGAGGACTGAAAGGGAGGGCTAATCATGGGAGAGCTTATTATACTGGTTTGGCATTCTGTGGATTTAGGGTTCAAATAGATGAGTTTAGCCAGCCCAGGAACTTTACAGGCTGCTAAAATATGTGTTGTTCCTCCTGGTCACATGGCCTCCCTCACATCAATTCCAGAGGCTCTCCTGTGTTGGACTTTCTACATGTTGTGTTTTTGCTTGTGAACTAATTGAGTTCACTGGACAGTAAGGAAACTTTGTGTTGGTGATGGTCCTTTCTTTTCCTGATGGGTTTTATTCGTAGCTCACAGCAGTTATTTTGTGGATGAGGGGGTTTGTATCCAATTCTCCTTCATATCCAACAAGCTGTTGTCTTTGTGCAAGTTCTCCTTTGACTTCATAACATTGCATCAGGTTGATCCTATCTCTTACTCCTTGTGTTTCTTGAATATTAGCAACCAATGAAAGATCTTCTGCTTCCTGTGGCCCTTATTAAAACTCTTCAGAAGAATCCCTGGCACTTCCCCTTGGAGACTGAAGTGTTCTGGAGCCTCATGCCAGTGGCTTGTGCTTTGGCTGGTGACAGGATCCTCTGGTTAATGAACTTGGGAACTGGCTTAGCTGGAACTCGGGCCAGCTTTTCTTGTTTTTCTTCTGGGCATCTTTGGGCATCTTTCACAGTTTGTTTATTGAATTGGAGCAGAACTTTTTTTTTTTACATCCATGTTAGAGATTATTATTCTGTGTTAGCATCTGGTTCCTTCAGCAGCATTGTGTTGGGGAATATATTAGCAGTGGCTGGTGCAGTTATTGAGTTCCTGTGTGCTGCTTGAAGCTAATATTGAACAGAAAGAAAATCATGGTACAATCTGGAAGTCAGTGTAGGGTTCTTTAATATGCTGCTGCCTAAAGTTAAAAGGATTAATACTTGTATTGTGACATTGAATCTCTATTACCTCTTGAAATATTCAGTCAAAAATGTTTTTAATTAGTCTTTCAATCTTAAACATTCTATGCCAAAAGTGACTTGCGTAAGGTTTCAGCTTTAAATTGGTTCTGGTTACCAAAGCACAGCAAGCTCATATTCATTTATGCTCCCCTGAAATGGCTTCTCTGAAATGTTGGGCCCAGCAGAAGAATTAAATTCCACATGCACTACTTGCAGTTTCATTCTGAAAGGCTGTCTGGAGAAAAGCAGGAATGAAAGTGCTCTTTCAGCTACAAGTACAGTACTTCAGCAAAAATCAAATTTAGCTGTCGTGTGAGGTCAATGGGGGCTTTGTATGTCGAAAGCAAGTGCTTCTCTGTTGGGGTGGGGGAGTGTAGTCAACAGCTGAAATAAGCTTAATTGCAGGTTGATGCTGAAAAAGATACAATCAGATTATTTTGGTTGTCTGCCTACTTGTGCATCTTTCTTGTCTAATATCTTGAGTCCTTCCTTGTCCATAGAGTACCTACTGCTCAGAGCAGAAGACTTAACTTGTTTCTGTGTTGCTGTTGGCTTTGCAACCCAGAGGTTTGCTCTTGGTATCAATTTCATATGTTTTGGGGAAATAAAAACAAAATGGAGTGGATGTGGGTGTGAGAGGAGATGAAGAGATTTTTCTGGAAACAAAATAATGGAAAAGTTGTTTGTGTTTGGCTTCAAATACATCTTACATAAAAGGAAATCTTTTTTACTGTGGTACTTCTTACTGTGGTTTAATCTAGTTTTATAACATGGCAATAGGTGGAGTATTCAAGTATCTTGAAACCCCTTTTCGTCTGAATTTTTTTCTTTTCATTTGAAATGTATACTGATGTTACTTGCAAGATTGATTTTATTTTTTCAGTAATATTGCTTATCTTTGGCTTGACTTGAAAGAATTAAAATTACCTCTGCTTCAGCTTACTTTTTAATCAGGAAATGGTAGACCTGAGTTGATCTTGAATTAATTATAAATAGTAGATACCGTGATATATCTAGTTTCTTAATAAGAAGCTGTTTTCTCTTTCAAAATTGGTTAAAAAAAAAGTGTGATTGTATATTTATGGAGGGGGAAAAATGGAAAATTACCTCATGAAATGACATGTCAAAACTTACTTGCAATTAGACCACTTGATAATAGCTAGGAGCCTCAGAACACTGATGGAAATTGTCATTTGTTGTAATTTGCTGTAAACTTGGTTAATACAAGCCAAAGGAAAAAAAATAAATGATACAGTTTTTATGAAAACCAAATTTAAGGATGTTAAATAATGCGGCAACTCATGCATCATATATCTCTTATCTCATATATCTCTTCTCATTTTTATTATATTTTCACACAGAATTTATAAATAGGAGGTTATGTGTATGTGGTCTAATATTTTTGACTGTAAGGGTGATTTTCTCTTAGTGTGTGAAAAAGCCTAATATGGGGTTTGTGGTAAGCAGTTGTGTTGTCTTTCACTAATGACGCAGTGACTAAACAGTGACATGTGAATTCATGTGACTGTCATTAATTATAATTACTATACAGCAAGTAAGCCTGTGTTACCATTCTTGTCTCTTATTTTACAGTTCTCTTTCAGCATGTCAGGTGTTCAGGTTTCAGCATAAGCATCCTCCTCCCCTCCTCCCCTTACCTGACTGTCAGTAGCAGTAATACTTAAAATATTTGCTCAAACTGCTTTTCTTTGTGGGGTGTACATTGAAAATAAATAGGTGGGGTTGGGAGGGTGGGTCATGCAAAGCCTACATATGACTATATTTGTGTTATTGGGCAGACTTTATAGACTTCTTGGGAAAGGGCACCAAGTTATCCACAAGGCATTTTTTCTGGATGGTCTTTTTGCTGAGCTATAGGAAATTGCAGATTTTCAAATGTCAGCTGTAAAAGAAGGGTTTTCTCAGGCCCCTAAATACTGGGTTGTGTGTATCAATTTCAGGTTTATAGAAGAAGGGAGAATGGCTCAAGAAACTAACCGTAGCCAAGTGCCAATGCTTTGTTCCACTGGCTGCGGATTTTACGGGAATCCTCGCACAAATGGCATGTGTTCAGTGTGCTACAAAGAACACCTTCAAAGGCAGAACAGTAATGGTAGAATTAGCCCTCCTGGTAAGTAACCCAACACACGTGTGTGTGAACAGCTCAATCTCACACAATGGGCAGCAGCTTCCTGGCCATGTCCAGATACTGATTGTTGGAGCAGTAGTGCAAACTGTTTCATGCCAGCATCTCACTTTATGGGATGAGCTTGGATGGAATGCTCATATTGTAACTGTGTTGCCACTAATCTGTTCAGAAGTAGACTCTGGCTAATTCCTTTTGTATTCGTTTGAGTGTTTCTGATTTGAAATTACAAAAATGCAGAAAAAACACCACCAACATATTTTTGCTGGATTTACTGACAGAAATAGGATTGAGCTTGGGGAATGTTTATGAAAATCATTGTGAGTACAGGTATTTCATCTCTGCGGCCTCGTGCTGAAGGATTAACCTGTGAACACTTGATAGTGATGCCTTTTCCTTTTGAAGGTCTTCAGGGGCTTTTGTGGACATCTTTCCAAAACTGTCCCTGAAGGCCTTCAAATAAAGATCTGCTCTTATATTACCCCCTTACTAAAAGAGTTTCATTTCCAGGTTGGGAAAACGCAACAATCGTTTCTTCTTAACTTCACATAGTTTCTGTTCTTTTTGCCCCAGTTCTCTGTGCACTGTTGCCTTTCCTTCAACCTGACCTTTTAAATTGAAGCAATAGCTTCTATTGAAATAGGGGCATCTGCATCTGGGGTTGGCATTAGGGATATATTGGTATTCCCATCTTGCTTTTTTAAACAAAACACCAGCTTCTCATGTCAGAGTACAGTAGTTTATGCTGAGAAAGCTGCTTGTACATGCTTTGATTATCAAAAAGTAGTAGCTGTTTTAAAACTCCAGCTTCAAAATTTTCTGTGATGTAAGTTCTGGGGGTCTGGGGCTGGAATGAGATCAAAATATAGCAAAACATAATTACTTTGTGTAAAATTACATTTCCTTGTGGTGTAGGCAGAGATTCAGTTACTCTCCTGACTGGTGTTTTAGGGGTTGAAGGGTAAATGTGCTGTGTAACTTCTGTAATCCCAGGAAGCAGCATAACACATTTTCCTTGGGTGTGTCTTGCAGCAGCCTCTGTCAGTAGTATCACCGAGTCCTTACCGGTCCAGTGCACAGAGGGCAGTGCCCAGGAAACTCAGTCCACTTTAGATTCTACATCGACTCCATCTATGCAGCCAAGGTAAGCTGCTTCAGTCTGCTCTGCCTTTACAGAAAAATCTGTGCCAAAATGATTAAATGAAGTGTGCTGATCTTGCATAATTAAATGCTGGAACCGGGATTAGGAAAAGGTGTAAGATGTCAGTGCTAACTTTAAAGCATGGGATCTCAGGGTGAATGCTAGCAGATCTCTGTGCTTCATCTGGCATTCAAATGGAAATTTGTCTTTAGAATTTATCCTCAAATAGAAGGTGTCAGATTGTGTTCTGCAGAGATTTGTCTGTCTGCTCTTCTACTTCCACAGCTTGCGGTTGTACATTTACCAAAGGAGAACTCTTTTCATCCTAGAAATCTGCGGATTTTGTAAAATGGCAGGGAGCTGTTTACTAGAGCTCTCATAAATAAATGTATGATAATGTGTTAACAAGCCAGTTGCTTTGCAAGGAGTGGAGAGTACTAGAGCAGGGTAAAGACACGAGTCTTGGTACAAGTTGTGCTACTGAACTGATTTCTTATTAAACAAGTAATTTCCATCTGGATTATTCAAGGATCCATAATGTCCTCTTGTAAATCACTCAGGCTTACTAAGTGTTCTCCATTTGTAAAAGCTAAATATTTGTTTATATTTAGTGGCTCCATTTCAGTTTAGAGTGACACAACCAACAGCAACTTAAGTGCTTTAGTGGAAATTTTTTGAGTGAAACGTGTTAGTGTGTTAAACACTATGAAAGCTAAACTTGCAGTAATATTCATTTCAACTTGTCTTCAAAAAAATGAATGTAGTAGAACACAGGCTGAGGGTGATTTCATCAGTTACTGCTGACTGATTCTGCTCAGACTGTTTTCTGCTCCCTAGCTTTTTATAGGAGGTGTTATCTCATGCTTGGATCCTGCATATGAACTGAGAGCTAGGTGCCATGCTTGATGCTATATTTAGTCTTTCCATTCTGGGGTTTCTAGTTGGAATAGAAAATACATATCTTACCCTGAAACAACTCTTCTCATGTGTGTGAAAAAAAAAGTTCATCCAGGTCAATGCACAGATGTGAACCAATTACATTGCCTTGCCTTTGTTCTCTCATAACTTCAATAAAACCATGATAAAATAAAAGTACCTGACTGATCACTGGCTTGATCACTGGCTGCAGGAGAAATTAGTGGGTGGTTGCTCTTGCAGTTGAGCTTCAAAAAAATCAGTGTCACTTGCTTGTGGGTTTTTTTTTTTCAAAATAAAAAAGTGGGAATGCAACTTCGGTCTCTGGAAATACCTCAGACTTATACTCTGAGGACAGATAAAATTAATTGACAATGCCCTTTTGTAGGTGGCCAGACAGGCAGTTCAAGACCTACATGCAGTTCTTGGCAATTAAAAGTGCAGCTCCAGTGCTCTGGTTGTGCCATGGAGTGCTGGTTCACAGGCTACTGGATAAATCTGGTTTTTGCCTTCAGAGTGAATCCCTCAGCGGAAAGGAAGAAAAAAAAATGCAAATGAGATAGTGCTACCTCTTGCTTGGGGCTTGAACTCTGTCTTGTTCCATAGGAGAGCTGCTGGATGAGCAGCTTGGCTGGGGGTGATGGCTAGTGTTGAATTGTTCTCTCTCAACTGCTCAGGGTGTTCATTGGTGAGTGTTCAGCCATGCTGTGGTTTAGCAGTATGGCTAAAGGGTTGGGAAGTTTGGCCTGCACCACTTTACACTGTGAGGATCCAAGGGGTTCTGTGTGCAGCTGCTGCAGCTTTATTACTGGAAACATTGACATTCTGCAGTTTTCTTGTTCGTGTCACCAGAACACTGACACTATCTCCTCTACAATTATCTATCTTGCTGACTTGTGTTATAAAGATCCCTGCATATTGAATTTTCCTTTGTTGCTTCTGTGTGGAATGATGGTATGCCAAACCACCCAAAATATTTTTCCCTTTTTATAGTGGTACTTTTTTGTTGCATTGAGTATGAATTAAAAAAAAAGTATGTTTACCTTTTGTGTCAGTTCAGATTGTGGCGATTTAAAGTGGTTACAGAAACAACTTTGGAGTGAAAAGTTCTGGGATACCTTTCAAGAGGTGCCCTAATGTATCTCTTACAGGAAAAGAATGTGGAAATGCATCACAAAAATAATAACTTTCTTCTTTTGCCCTTCAGCCCTGTGTCAAGTCAGTCACTTTTAACAGAATCCGTAGCATCATCCCAACCGGATAGTACAGCTGTGGACAAAACAGTACCTGAGACAGAAGGGTTGCAAGGTTGGTGCCTAGTTTTCAGTGGCAGAGCTAATGAATAATATTTTTTAAACTTTGACTGTTCTTAATACACTCCTGTTCTAGACATAGCTGATTCTCAAACCCAAATGTTCTGTGAAATCAGAAGGCAAAATAAGGATAAAGGTTATTTTCTTAACCAGAAAGTCAAACTGAAACCTTTTGTTTAATTGGTGATGTCAGTGTCTGCCATAAACAAGTGTGTTAACTGGTGTTGGAAATGCACATCATAAATCAACATCCTGTTCTGTCTCTGCCATGGCTATTACATCTGAGTTTTGAGTATCTGTTACTTCTCAGACTAACCATTTATAGCACGTATCAGAAGTTTCTGAGTGTATTTTTGATACAGGGTGTTTGACATGGCCATTGCAAGAACAGGGTCAGTATCTCCTATAAATAGGAAACACCTGTCAAAGAACCTTTCATCTATGAACTTTTTTTGAAAGATTTTGAACTACTGAAATTGACTTTATCAAGTATAAAATTACCAAACCACAGGCTGTGTTTACTTGAGGGACGATGGCTGTGGGTTAACTATATTGGCCTAAAATCCTTCTTGCTGGTACAATGTAAAGTTTCTTTTCACTTTTTTCTTGTTTTCTATATGCAGACTTTCAGGGCTTTAGAGTAAAAAAAATTAATATTTCTTAGGAAATGCAAAAATGCCAGATAGTATACAAAATGTGCTCAGCCCTGTAATATATAGGCATTATAAAAGGTATTTAAAGCTAAGTCAGTATGAATTTAAAAAAAAGTGTGCCTTCTGCTGAGATAGTTTAGGTTTTACTGGGGAGGATTATTTTTCTGTGGACTAGTATAAACATAGAGTGTGGGTTTTTTACATATAAAATTTGTAATTCCACTTAAACATTCTAAATATTAGTTCTTTGACTGTATCTCTGGTATCAAAGTTTTGCTTCTCAGATACTTTTCTAAACCTGACCTGTCCCCTTCTGTAGGATGGAATATATTGATCAGCTACTGTGCTGAGTAAGGCCATCTCCTTGATTAATAAATTTAGGAGAAAAGCTTTTAAGTCCATTTTTTTACCACTTTACTAAGCTTTGAGGTGTCAATTATTAGAAACATCTTTACTCTTGAAATGATACATTCTAGAGAGTTCTGGAGCTGAGAGCTCTTGTCTCAGTTTTGACAATGCATCTACTGGCTTTTCATGGGAGGCAGAGGGATTACTTAATTTTATTGACCCTGATACTGTGAGGTGACTTGGGCCTGTGAAAAGACTTTTCCCAGCAAGTTTTCAGAGGCATGTCTCTCTTCTTACTCATTTGGATAAATTTGTGCTGCTTCTAATTCTCCACCTCTCAAGCTCATTCTCCTTCTGAGAAGACAAGAGGTTTCTCAGCCTAAAGCTTTGAATTTAGGGATGTATCTGCATTTTACAGTATGTTTTTCAATGATCAACATATATCAGGTGTTCAGATTAGTCAGCTGTGTCCTCTGCCCTTTCCTTTTTACCCTCATTTCTAAACTAAGAACATCACCAGCATGTAGTTGCAGTTCTAAATTACCATCCCTATTTATAACTCTCTGGCAAGGTCAGCCTTATTTCCTTAAGAGTTCCTTCCATGTTGTCCCTTAACTGAAATTCATAGGAGATGTAGTGTTTCCAGTTTTAAAGCATTTTGATTTGAAAATGTAAGTTTGGAAGGAAAGCATCTTAGAATGGAGGCTGGGAGGGATTTCATTGAATGGCTGTCACAGTTGTGCATTCTGAAGTTGCTTTCTTTTGGAATTGGAATTTTAGGTTGCTGACAAGCATGTATGCAAACATATGAATCCAAGTGGATTTTAGTGTTGCACAAGTTTCTAACATTTAGAAAAAGATAAGGTCACAGCAATGTACTAGTTGATCCCAGAGTGAAGTGTGTCTAATAGTACTTCTATTGATGAAGGGAAACAGGAGAAATAATGTCAGTATTTATTTCTATAAAATCTTGCCTTGTGGGAATGTCTGTTCTGGGGCAAATTGTTCTGTGTTGCTGGTTTAAGTTAATGTATTGTGTTCAGCTGAGGTCCCCTTAACTTGCCATTTAACAAAAATTACTAGGCTACAACAACATGGAATGAAAGACTGGATGAATAATTAAGCTTTCTTGGATTACTATTACTTTTCTAAAGCAGACAGATAAATGAGACTTGAGCTGTGTGCAATGCAGTCCTTGCTGTTTGCAGTCAAGCTGAAACTACAAAGGGATAAAATTCCCAAAGAGCAGTTCAAATTTGTCTTTGTTGGATTTATGCATTGCAGAAGAAATGGAGAAAAACTCGAGAATATGTTAATAAGTGTAGACTCTGGACCTAGTGTTCCTATGATGGTGCTTGTGGAAGAGTGCAAAAGCCTAAATGCTCTAAGAGAGGGACTAATAGAAATTTTTTTAACTTTAATGTTCTTGAATACCATGAACATACCATTAAAGATGACCTAAAATGAAACTCATTAAGTACAGTCCAGTTTTTCTAGCAGCTTTCTTCTATTCAGAGCATCTCTTCAAGTCATTTTAATTACCTCCTGGGCTATTGTGCCTTTTGCTCAACATGATGGCCCTATTAAGATTAGCCAGTCAGGATTCCTGGTCAGCCAGAGGATTAACAGAGCTGCCTCCAGGCAAGCCTGCAAGTAGGTAAAGAGGTGCTTCACTTCCCTGGGGTGAATGAGTTAAAGCCATGCAGGTTAGGATTCATGCTTCTAGTTCAGAGAGGATTTTAAAGGTAAATGAAGGCATTGTCATGAAAGGCAGGAGGACTCCACCACAAACATCATGGAGCTCCTACAACTGAAGAACATGGGGCTAAAAGTATAAATCCAACTAACAGATGGACTCTCAGCCCCTCTGAGGCTAAAAACTTCTGAGAATGAAAACAGAATGAAAATGAAAATGTGATTTTCAAGCTTGTTGTGAATTGGAGAGGAGCATGTTCTATTAGCATTGCAAAATGTTACCACTTGTGTCATGTGGTGTGGTTATTATTTGAAAAACCAAAGTACAAAGTTAGATTGGATTAACTGTCTAAAAGATACACGACTGTTCTGAATAAAGGCACTTGATTTTGTGCATATCTGGATTTTGGTAAGGTAAAACAAACAGTTAAGTTCAAACTAAGTTTAAAAAACTTGATAGTAAAATAATTAGGTCGCTGCAGAGTTTTGTGGAGGTAACTTAGACCCAAGGTGGATGCAGTTGACAGCTTCAGCATCAGTGGGGCCTTATCAGGGTTGGCTCAGTAGACAGCACTGGAAAAGAATTGATGGATGCTTCTCACTTTTGTGGTAGTACCAGCGACTCAGAGGTAGAGTATGATTATGATACAAGTGTATAAAATAATACAGGATACCATGATATCCTGGGTGAATGCTCCAGGGAGAGAGGAAGCACTCAACAGAGAGATTTAAAACTACATTCTGTGGGTGAGTGTGCTCTTACTTAATTTGCCACTTCCTAACATTGAAACCGTGTATTTTAGGCTGATTATGTCAGTTTAAAATGTTCACAAGTAGTGATATTCTCCTTTGGATTAACTTCAGATTTCACTGCTCTGGAGGTGTGAGGGTTCTTCTTCTTCCTAGGCCTAGTGAAATGTCCTTAAGAAGTAAATGTAACTGTTCATGCTTTTCTGTAGGAATGAGGAACCTTTTTACTTTTAAAATCTTTGCCCAGTAGTGCTGGATGATGAATGTAAAACATCCAGAGGGAGAACAGGTAAAGTGTTGGGGTGTCTTGCTGCACACACACAGAGCTGTGTTGTGCCTGCAGGGGTGCAGAGGTTGGAGTGCATTTTATTATGTGGATGCTGGTTTTGGGTCAGTCAGAGCACACTGAAGCACAGACAGAGCTTGGCACAAGCAAAGCAATAGGAAAAGTTTGTGCCTGTTGGAGGAAGACTTGTTTTGGTCAGCTAGGTACATTTTCTGTAAATCAGGGAACTTCTAGTGACCAGCCCAACTTGTCAACTCCAGAAACACATACCTGTGTTCATACCTTACTCCTTTTTGGTTAGTTGGCAGCTTGTACTGGTGCTGCTGGAGCACCTGTTCTATGGCTGCTGGCCGGGCTGGGGCAAGGGAGGACTTGGTTCAAGGAGAGCAGGCAGCAGCATTCTGGAATCCAGATGAATTCCAGCAGTTGGGAGTGGCTGCAGCATATTTCCTGCAAGCTCCAAGCTGGACAGTATTGCATCTTACCTGGCTTTGTTGTACAGGTAGCTTATAGACTGAACACTGGCACTTGATCATCTAAAGTGTTTGGGATATTGGTGATTATCATAGAGTATTTTGGCTCAAATCTCTGGCTTTTATTCAAAAGGAAACTGAGACCTAAAATTTATGGTTACTACAGCAGATACAAAGTGACTTGTGCAGTAGAAGACTCTTCCCACTTGGTTCTACACTGAGCAGCAGCTCTTAAATATTTTTAAACCTTTTTAATGTGAGACCCACACAAAGAAAATGTAAGTAAGGGTGTATGAGAGCCTTGTTATGCAGGGAAGAGTGACAGTTTTTCCTAAATTTAGCTAATAGTTACAGAGGCTCTTAGTGAAGCTTACATTGAGGTAACTGGATTTTGCTACAACAGGAAATGCAAGCTGGAGAACATTAGCTCATGGTGTGAATATGTCTTAATGAATTTATAAACACTGCAATATCTGTTTTGTGTAAAACTACAGAAGTTCATTTGAGTAAGTCTTACACATTCTGGTACTTACCTCACCTCTTATGCCCACTCAGAAAACGTGCCCTTGAACAGCCATTTAAAGCTATTGACTTTTTTTTTTTTTGCAAACCATGAATTGTTATAAATTTCAGGACAAAGAGAATATCTGCTTGTAACATAGATTTTTGACTTAGAAGAATTTAATAGACCATGTATAATAGTATCTTCGCTAGATTAACCGGTGGAATATACTGTTCCCTCAGGCAAAGTCTTTGCTGGTGATCAGGTATCTTGCTGTCCATTGATGTTGCTTAGTACAATGTTTTGATACATAGCAAAAGTGATGAGTGCCCTTTCCTTTAAAGAAAAAAAAAGATTAGAATAGCAGCACATGAAAAACCCCACTGGATTTGTCATGCAGAAGAGCTGTCAGCTGGTGAAGAGTTAGCACAGAACTGCATCTGACAGTCTCTGACAAACAAAAGTCCAGCTGCACTGAGATGCCTGCAGCTTTTTCCCTGACAAATGTCTGAGCTTGCTGTTGTATTCCCTTCCTTACAGCACTGGTTCTAGCTCTGCTTCCATCCACCCTACTCCCAGCTGGAGCTTGCTTTTGTTCTTTGCTGCAAATACTCCCAACTTCTGTGTATCTTACTCACTGGAGACTTGTCCTGCTGTGGTCTAGCTATGTCTGGTAGGCAGAGGTTGTCTCTTAGCCCTTCTTGAAATGAAGTTGGTGGTTTTTTTTGTTTCTATTTCTGTTTTATAATGTAAGGAATGTGCAAATACTTCAGGAAAACCAGCCAACTTCTATTTTTAGCTGACTCAGGCAAATACTACTATTGCTTGTTCATACTCTTCCCACACAACCTGTAACCTATTTCTTTCAGATGTGAGAGAACACTAAAGTAAGATGCCTTAGGAGAAATGTCTTTAAAATTAGGTTTTTACCTGCTTCCTTCTGGGCTCCAGGACAGTGTGAAGTCAGTCACCTTGTAAGTCTGGGTCTCTTGAGCTGGTGTTTCTCACCCCAGGTAGTGACTCTGTCCTGTGTAGGCTTTTTCCAGGTGTGCAAGAGCAGCAGCATCACAGTGGTAGAGACTGTTCTGAAACTGAGTTTTTTGTGGCCTCCATGGTGCAGTCTTCAGCAAAAATAATGTTGATTCAGGATTTGAAAGAGGATGTTTGGCTCATCCGATCCTGTTACATAGAAGTGGTTCTTGCAAGCAGATTTTGAGAACTGGGCAAGTAACACTGTGGGGAAACACTTGTCTGTTGGATTTTCTTCCTGGATCTGACAGTGCTGAATCTTGCTGTTAAACCTAATGTGTATCGTTTTGGTTGTTTTTGTGGTATTTTCAGGCATTTGGTGAGTTCTTTTCTTAAATTATATTGATGGTCTAGAAGGAGGGAGTTCCAGTTGCTGCAGAGAGACCAGTATACTTCAGACATGGAAGCTGCAGCAAAATGGCCAAATGTACAACACGGGCTTTAGGTTATTGTAGGACTTAAAAGGGGCCTGAAAGACTTTTATTCTCCACTGTTTTTACTAACTTTTTTAATGTCAGCTTCAGTGTCAGAGAATGCAGAGCCTACACCTGAAGAACAGGACAAGTCGCTTGACAAACCGAAACAGAAAAAGAATCGTTGCTTCATGTGCAGGAAGAAGGTTGGACTGACTGGTAAGAAATACTGACTTCAGTTTCCTTAGGCTTTTTCAGGATTGGGCCCTTTGAAATGTTATCTTAAAGAGGAAATGGGGCATGGTCATTTGATACTGATTTGAAATAACAGTCAAAGGTGTTTTCAGCTGAGTCTTACTAGATGAGTCATTCAAGTATCATTTTGTTTTTCAGCCTCCTATCTTAAAGTGAAGTTCTTAATTCCAAATACTTCCTTTTGGAAGGCTGCTTAGCTAAGGATTGCTAAGTTTGCTGCCATTCACTAGCCAGCTTTGCAATGGTCCAATGAAAGGGCCAGAGTTCTGGAGGGTGAAGATTCAGAAACATAGAAAAGAGAAGGAGTTTTCTAGGAATGTTCTGTGATAGTGTTATGCAAAAAGAAGGAATGGTCAAGTAAAAACTTGCTGTAATCACTTAAAAATGTATTACTTGTGATTCTTATGCTTTCTGCAGCAGAGGCTCTTTGGCTGATTGATTGACACTGGTGACTGAGATTTATTGCTAGTGAGTGAACACATTCAGGATTTAAAGCAAACCAGTGTAGTTAAGAATGTTGAAATGTCTAAGCTGCTGTTTCTGTCCACAGGGTTTGAATGCCGGTGTGGGAATGTTTACTGTGGGATGCACCGTTACTCAGATGTACACAGTTGCTCTTACAATTACAAAGCTGATGCTGCTGAGAAAATCAGAAAAGAGAATCCTGTAGTTGTTGGGGAAAAGATCCAGAAGATCTGAACTGCTGCTTCTGCTGGAATACAAAAATCTTCTGACCATCTGCAGATTAAATTGACTTGAGCTTTTTTCCTTAGTCATCAGGAACGTAGAGCAGTGTATCTTGCCTAGACCTTTTAATCATGCATGTCATCAGATGAATAGATTTTTTGGTTTTGTTTTTTTTTTTTGTTTTGAAAATGACTCTGAACATTATTTTCATTGCAGTTTTCTGTGGCTGAAGACTTAAGTAAACTTTACAAGTATTATCCTTTAAGATCATTTTAATTTTAGTTGAGTGCAGAGGGCTTTTATAACAAACATGGAGAAAATATTGGAGGGCTGTGCTTTTCCAGGATAAAACATGCATGCATTAACTTTGCAGTTTATTTTCTTGTTGTATATAGCTTTTCTCTGCAGCACAATTTCCTTTTTTTTTTTATTGATAATGCCTTGTATGGCACAACTAGTTATCAGTAACTGAATGTATTTTAATCATTATGGCTGCTTCTGGTTTTTTTTCCCATTAACGAGAGGTTATACATGTTTGCATATTAGCTTGTTTGCACCCTCTACCTATTTATGTATGAATCATTTGTAATGAGAGTGTGTGCTGCGATTGTGTGGGGATTTTGTTGTTTGTTTTTGTTTTTTTTTTAATTGGGGTTTGTTTTTGTGTGTGTGGGGGGAAGGCTGTATGCACTTCATTGACTGCAGTTTTCATTGGGATTACATCCATCAGTTTGTCTGTACACAAATATGAAGAATGATCTGAAGTATCTGTGCTGTATTTATGTTTATCCACATCTTAACTTTGATTAAATAAAATTTAAAAAAAATCTGAGCCCCTGTGGCTGTCCCTGGCATATGTAAGCTGGATTTCTCTTGCTTTATTTTAGTGGAGGCCTTCCATTGGTGGTTCTTTTACTTCATGGCTACCACATGTATCCCAATGCCAGCTAAAATCTGATGAGGGATTTTATCTTTTCACCAGAGATGCTGCAGTTTTGAGACCTTGTCTGTTGATTCTGCCCAGGGAGCTCTCTGTGCTTCCTGTGCAGCACATCTGTCAGGTGCAGGAGCTTGGGGCATTTGTGACATTGTGACAATGTACATTTGGGCCAGACCTAAAGGTAAAACTGATTTGGCCATGAGTAGGCTGTGGAGTCATGTGTGATTCTGGGAAATGGTGCTGTGGGGTTTGGGATCCACTGTCTGACAGATGGCACTGTTGTAAGAATTGTTCTTTTCTTGTCTTGTGAGGGTGCTCAGTTAAGTTTCTTTCTTCAAGGCTACCTGTCCTGAGATCAAAGTCCATGCCTCAAGCCAGGTCATCTCCATAACTTCAAGGTGGTTTATGTGGTACCATGGAAACTTCAGCCAGTGCTGCTTGTCACCAAACCTATCAGTACACACTAATAAAGTAACACCAACTCCTCTCCAGATGGTCCTGATCTTCAGTTGAAATCTCACTGGGCAACTTTCTGCTGCTTTGGAGTATTTGTGAAACAAATGTGATTGCACAGCTTTATTTAAAACATTAAATTTTTTAATCAAAGCTGGTTCCATCCTTTAAAATTTGGAATGCTCTTTAAAAGCTATGGCTGGCAATTAGTAGATAAAGCACTACACTTGGGATATAAACTGCAGCCAGAAGGAGCTTTCTCTGGTAGCTACAGAAAGACTGAATAATAAATGAAGTAGCTTGTGCTTGCAAAAATGGCCTAACCACAATCTGCGACGCACATGGAGTTTGTAGTAAAGGAAGGAAGGAATAAATAACTTACTGGCAAGTTTGAGTAATGGTCTGTCTTATCACAGGTCAGAGATCCTGTATTTCCTCAAAGCCTTTGCTAAACTTCCTCTTAGCACAGAGCATGGAAGAACAGCAGTGTCACCTTTGGTGGGTGTTTCTGTTTGCTTTCCCCTTTGCTGCTGCTTCCCTGTTCTCTAACCCTCACTTTGATTCCTCCCTCTTCCCTATTTCTGGTCTCTCTTTTCCTAAGCATGTCGTTTACTCCCTATGTACCCTCCTGACCAGTCTGCCTTTCACCTGACACTGATGCTTCTGGGCCAGGCAGAGAGAAGACACCATAGACTTCACAAGGCAGGGGAAAACCTGTTATGTTTTTGTTTTCAGGTGCCTGAAAGAAGAAAAGATACAAGAAAAGTATTCAGATACTTCCTTTACCACCACCAGTTATGAAGCAACTGCCCCTCTGGCTCTTGATTACGCAGTAGGATCCTCGCCAGGCAGAGGCCAGGGTGAGGCAGAACCACAGTGGGGAGTTGTGCTTTCACACCTGTCTTTTTCCAAGCCATCTAATAAACGTTTGGCTGGCTTGTGTAGGGAGCTTAGAGTTAATATTGAAGGAGTTTATGGTCCTGTTGTATAACCTTACATTTAGACTGGATAGCCACCTTTCCTGAGAATTGTGTGTCATGTTTGCTTTGGCAGTGGCCCAGCATTATCCTGCTGGTTGATCTGCACTTCAGTCTGTATTTTGTCATCAGCTTGAGGTTAGCAGATTAATATTTTAATTAACACCAGCACATTCAACAGCACTACAAAATGCTTGAGTAAATCTGTCTCCTCATGTTGGGCACTGTATTAGAACATGTTTTCAACATGGTGTTTCAGTTTTGGAATAAATGGGTTCTGTATCCCAGATCCTATAATTTGTCCACAAAACGTCTTCACTGTGTTTAAAAAATTTTAAACAGTCGAGGGGAAGTTTTACAGGAAATCTTCTGCAAGCTAGGTGTTGTGATGGTTAAATAAGACCCCCTTTCAAACAGCACCTTGTGAGCTTGTTTCTCAACAAGTGAGCAGCTGTCACAGATGATGCTGATACATCATCTTGCACTGAATCTCTGGCTGTACCATTTGCTGTGTTTCTTCTAATGACTTGCCTGCCAAAAAAAAAAAAAAAGGTTGAGCAGCAAATCAATTATTTGGCTTGGCAATCACAAGCATCTTCCTGTTTTTATTGGAAAGATGTGGCCTTTGCTATTTAGTTCTAATTTCAAGGATGTTCTCTCATTGGTTTCTACTTCTGACAATGAGTGAATTTTCTCCTGTAGGTGGGAGAAAGCTGGGGCTGGGAGCAGAAGCACCCCTGTTCTTTATGGCTGGGTGCACACATGTGTCTGGTTTTAAGATGGTGGAACAGTCTGGAGAAAATGGAAGAACTCGGCAAGGTGCAGCAGTATTGCTAAACTAAAAACAACAAAAGGTGCAGTTTCAAGTGTGAATTGTGCAACTTCCCAAGGGCTGCTGAGCTGGTGGTAGGAGAATCAGTGTGGACATAATAATTGCACCAGGGCCCTGGCACCTAAGTGACCCTTCCAAAGGTAAATGAGGGAAGTTCCCTCTGGTCTTGGGGCTGTTGAATCCTTCACCCCCAGCGAGTTACCTGTTCCAGGATGGCCTGTTTTTCATGTGAGGGTTTGTAAAATCATGGAAGCTTTAAGGTTGGAAAAGACATCCAAGAGCATCAAGCCCAACTGCTAACCCAGCATGGCTAAGTCCACCGCTAAATGAAATGCCAAATCTACACATCTTCTAAATACCCCCAGGAGAGGCAACTGCGAGCAGGAATACCCCATTTCACCAGGGTCACTGCCTGGCTGGGAACAATTAACAGCTGCTGACTCAGGCAGACCTCTGGCACTGATTAACCACAGCCAGGGACCAGGCAGAGGGGTGGGATGGTGGTGGAGCAGTGATTGGTTTGTGTCTGAGGACAGAGGGTGGGATTTGATGCTCTTCTGCTCTTGGTTTCACCACCTGGAGAGGATCTTCCTCCCTGGAAGGCGCGTGGCACTTGGGAGGTGGGAGCTGTGTGTAAGCAGAGACTGCTCAGGGTTCAGCATGTCTTTCATCCAGGTAGACAAGGACTCAGATTTTCCTCTCCAAAACCTCCCCTATGGGGTTTTCTCCACGAAGGAGGAGGTGAGTAACAGCAGACTTTGTTCTTGGGCTGTTGTAATTGTTCCAGGTCTATGAGAGAGCAGAACTTCCCAGCAGTGTGGGATGAAGGAAGACTTCCCAGCCTGAGACAGTCATGGGCTTCCTGACCTGATGGCAAAGCTGTCACTGCCGTATCATCTATTTCCTTAGTGGTTATTTTGATTACAGCTTCCTTGAAACTGCACAAAAGAAATCAGAAATGTTAATACTGATGGGAAGTGCTTTGGCTAATATGTACAGTAGTTCTTGTGTGGTTTTTATCATTTTTGTGACATCATTAAGTCAATGTTTGACCCTTCCACTCCCTATGTAGAGGCATGGCACATTTCACTCTCAAGTTTGTTTTTAACTCAGTCTTTCGTTTTCTTTGTGACTGTAACCACACCATCACCCTTAAGAAGCCCCATTAACTATTGCTCTTGGGGAGTTTTGCTGATGGCTGCCAAAGCATTGAACCAGGGCATCAAATGTTTATTTTACCTGTTTTTGCAGCTAACCCATTGTGTTCTGTTGGGTGTAGATTTATGCAGAGCTGCATTAAATGTGTGCAAATGTGTTGTGTTTAAAGCTGGTTGCTTTAAACAGGTCGAGCCAGCTCCAGGCTTTCTATTTTATGATCACATAAGAAAACGTGCCTCAACCTTTCTGACAAGGAGGTAGTTCCTAATTCCCAGTTTTCATGAGAACTGAGCCTAGCTACGCTGAACCTCATACCCCTGAGTGCCTGATGTGATGGAGCTCCAGAGATGTGTCCTCCTGGAAACAAGCCAAGAGCTGCTTCTTAGAAGAAAAAAGTGGGGTAGTAATTTGTCATTGTTTTTGGAAACTTCATGATTATCTCCTGATTTCTGCTAGTTATCCATGTAAGTTTAAAAAAAAAAATTAAACCAGAAGATAGTGTTTTCTGATGTGGTATTTTCCAAAGATAAAATGAGTTGGTGCGTTTAATCTATTCCTAGAGGTGTGTGCTGTTATCTAACAAGTTTGGATTATTTTTCTGCCTTCCTCAGTAACTGTTCTCCGAAAAAAAAAATCTTCACTCAAACCCTATGAAATGACAGGCAAGACATTAAGAAATTATTTAGGAAAATAATGTTCTGATAGTAGCTGAATGTTTTAATGACTTCAGGCTAAAACAATTGGTGTCATTCCTAAATATCCCAGTTACAAATTAACCTAACATGACCTTTAGGTTTTTTTTCTGCAGGAATGTTTGCTGAATAAATACTTACTACCACATTTGGAATCTTGTTTGGAAGTTAAACGTTGAAAAATAGGTTTAATAGCATGGATCTTTGAAGGTGGTTATTTTAGTGAGCTACTTTTCAGAGTGGCTGTAATAGTTTGTCTGTATGCCTGAAGACACAAATAATGGAGGCTGTGGTGTGTTTTTGCCCCACACAGCTGCTGTGGCTCTGTCACCGCCGGCTCCGCACATGCCTGGGCCATGAACAGGAGCTTTGTCTCCTGGGCTGCATCTGCCACATTCCCCCGTGTGTGGGATGCTGTTCCTGCAGCAAGGATCCAGCAGGGATCCAGACTGGGCCCAGCATGCAGGTCCTGGGCTCCTCGTGTGCTGTGAGGACGGGTGAAGTAGGGCAGCCTGGTCCTTCGTGGCACAGAAATCACGTGCCTAAGCATGATGTGCTTCATGGTACCACCAGGGCAGTCAGTCCCTCTGTCCCCTGGGGAGGAGCTGGGGTGCAGAAATGCCTGCTTCCCCAATGGCATGCCCACAGGGATGGGATCCATCCTGCTGACAGCCTCTCTGTGCTTCTGCTCCCTGCTTGTAGAAGGAGCATAATGCTTTCCTACTTCACAGCATATTGCAGATGTATGGGCTTCTGCAATGCTTGTTGTTAATGAGGGGTGTTAATGAGCCAGTCAGCCTCTTTCTGGGGGAAAGAGGGCAGGGAGACAAACCTCTTCTTGTTCTGTCCTTTCCCCAAAAGATGAGGATAAGGCTCTTTTCCACCCCTCAAGGTGTGCAGGGAGTCTGCAGTGATGCTCTGCCCATAGGGCTTGATGTTTTTCAGCAGCCAGACTCAGACTGGCTCTTTATGGCCCATCAAGACCATCTTGCTGTGGTACTAGACCTTTGTCCTGGATGGGTTAAAGCCTCTGTGGTCACTGTTTTCCCTTTTGCCCTCTCCGGGGAATTTTTGGGTACAAACATAAACTCTTCTTCTCTTCCACCCTCCTCTTGCTGCTTTGCAGCCTCAGCACAGGCTTGGAGTAGCAATTGGAGACCAGATTTTGGATCTCAGCGTCATTAAACATCTTTTCAATGGACCAGCTCTTGCCAAACACCAGCATGTCTTTGACCAGGTATTTATCAGAGCCTATTCTAATTTCCACACACATATTAAAAATATTCCATAAGGCACTTTAGCAGCCTGTAGTGAGATAATGAACATGAACTGGAAGCAGGTTGTCAGGCAGGTTCTAGTAGAGCAAAAACCATCACAGGTGTGATAGCAAGGAGAGCAGGGGCATCGGGCATCCAAAGGTCATTTTCCAGGAAAGTGTCATCAGCATTTCGCTATGCAGGTGTCTGACATGAAGCCTAAATGGTAATTCACTCCTGCTTGTGCCTTCAACACTCCATGGATGGGATATTAATGTCAGGGAGGTTTTGTTAAAGGTGAACACAAACCACATTTGGCTATAGCTGGTTGAGATACCAAAGCCACCAGGGCCTGCAGTGGTGTGTTGGGAAGAGATGATGCAAAAAGAAGGTCCTGCTGCAGAGGACTTGTGGGGTGTGGATGGGGCTGCAGGCAGCCATGGGCAGTGGGATCTGGGCAGCCACATCTTCCTGCATGTGAAGGATAAGCAAAATGTCATCTTTTCTTTCCCCCCACCTCTGTGTCACGGTCAGCCCACCCTCAATGCCTTCATGGGGCTGGGCAGGCCAGCCTGGTCCGAGGCCAGGGCTTTACTGCAAAAGCTGCTGTCAGCTGGGGAGCCCACCCTGAGGGACAACACGGAGCTGAGGAGAAGGTGAGGGAGCAGAGAATGGCTGCAGGCACAGCGAGGTGTCAGCCGTGCCCTGTGTCACCTGAGTGACAGGGCACCAAAACCCACGGTCTGACGTGGCCACCTGCCTCCCACGTGGGAATTAACTGGGGTTTGTGCACATCGAGTTCTTCCTTCTCTTAATTACGCAAAGATTAATCTCTGATTAATCCCGTGACTGCCCGCAGACCCAGACTGTCACCCTGCGCCTGGAAGCAGCGAGCTCTGCCCTGGGGTGTGTCCAGACCTGCTGCTTGTGTGGGGGCTGCCCCGACAGGGCTGGGCTGCTCCTCTGGCCCCGGCCTTCCATGGACACACGGCCTCAAGGGTCTCCCCGTCTCCCACCTGCCCCAGTGCGTCCCTGCCTGCTGTCACAGCTGTCACACAGCCCGGGAGCCACACGCCGTGAGCTCACCCTGCCCATGCCGCAGAGGCAGCGGTGTCCCGGGCACTGCGGGTTTCTCTGTGCCCCTTGGCAATCCAGCCAGTCCCAGGGATGTCCCCTCCCCGCTCCCACCCTGGCAGTGGCTCCTTTTGGTGTCGCCATGCCCGTCACACCAGCCTGTGCCGTCACCAGCTTTTCTGCCAGGCTTTGTAAACTAAATTAAGGAAGGAGCTGGGAGAGCAAGTCAGCCTCTTCCATGCTTCTTAGGGGTGGGAGCTGCAAGTTTTCCGAGATCTGAAGGCATCATTTTTCATTTCAGAGCATTTGTACCTCAAGCTTGTGCGACGATGCACCTGCCTGCCCACATCGGTGAGTCCCGCGCAGCCCAGGGCTCCTCGGCGCTGCCCTTTGCTCCCACACGGAGCAGCTGCTTTATTCCAACTTGCTCAGACAGACAGATCATAGCTGTGACAGGCAATGGGGTTTGCAGCAGCCAGAAGTAGATTATTGTACATAATGAAAGGTTTGGGCTGTCTGTGGCACAAGAATAAAAGCCTGGGGAAGCTCAATAACAGCCAGAGCTCTCCTGGATGCAATTTCCACTACATCAGGGATGTCTGGTGGGACATAACTCCTGTCATCAGATTGGCATCACCAAAGGCCTTTGTGACTAGAGCCAGGAAAGAAAGACTTGCTCAGTTTCCAACAATTTTCCCTTTAGCCATTAGAAAGTAATTCAGGTGTTGCAAAGTTTCCAAGGCAGATACTTCAGTACAGCCTCATAAACAAGCAGGAGTTCCACTCCCAGACCATTACTCTGCATCCCAGATCTTGCCTCCACTACTATGAAGCCATGGACTACTTTGGGATTACTGTATTCCTGTAGCTATGTAAACATTTCCTATTTTTAGCAGGAGTTTGTATTTGGACCCAAACCCAGCTTGATCAAAATCACTTGAGAGCATGACCTTCACAGGGGCAGGGATGTGAACTTGCCCATTTCCTGTCCAAGCTCTGTTCTGAGTTGGCTTTTGCCTTCCATGGGGGACAGCCCTGGTTTGGGACAAAGTCTATCTGTCCCAGAGGAACCATGAGGAGTTCCCATAGGCGTGATACCTTCCTGAAAATAGTTTCAGCTCCAGCATATCCTGTCAGAAAATTGCTGTCTCCTGGCTCCCATGAGTGCTGGGAAGGGAGCACTGCCCCGCTGTGACTGAGCTGTATCACACAGACACAAGGCATTTAGGATTGCACAGCACTTAGCAGCTCTGTCCTGTGCGTGGTTCCTGCTTCTCCTGAGTGGCTGTGTCCTCCTCCGCGAGGCTGGAACTGCGGGGGATGACTTCCTGCTGGATCCTGGAGCTGCTGGATAACTTACTGAGATCGCTAACCAGCATAATGCAAATACCCGCTCCCAGTTCGTGTTTTCCCCTCCTCGCCCGCTCCGTTTTTCCGCGGGTGCGGAGGGCGGGAGCTGTTTGCAGGGATGGCAGCAGAGGGCAGCAGATGTCCTGAGCATCGCCCGAGTGCCTGCGCCGGGTGCCGCCGGCTGGAGGAAAAGCAGCGGGACTCGCCTTGTCTCTGGAAGCGGGGCTGCTGCGTTCTCCTTCCTCTTCTCCACCGGAGACTTAACAATATCTATAAAAAAAAAAAAAAAAAGCCATTTTTGTCTGCATAATTTATAGGCGAGCTGTTAATCACCCCTTTATGCTGTTAATGACATCCCCGAGCGCCCTCGCTGCCTCCTTTTCTGCTCTTTTTGGTGCCGGCAGCCGATGATGTGCTTTAGCCCCGCAGGTGAGGGATTCTGCTGCCACTGATCCCTATTTTATGGATTTTTTTTTTTTCCTCGTGCAGGAGATTACACTGACTTCTATTCTTCACGCCAACACGCCACAAACGTTGGGATCATGTTCAGGGGAAAGGAGAACGCTCTGATGCCGAACTGGTGGGTGCCTTGGATTATTCTCTAGTGCAGAATTATTTTGCAGGCTGATCTGTACATATACATGATGTTTTAAAGGCCTGAGTCGTTTTTCAGGGTCACACTGGTTTCAGTTCATAGCAGATGAGAATCAGTGTTGTCCAACACCAGAACCAAACTCCACACGTCCCCAGCCTCAGCTGAATCTGCACTGCCCTTCATTGCAGTGGCCACAGCAGTTACTGTGCAGCCCCCTCAGTTCAAAGACAAATGCACCTAAAAAGTTAGGTTTTGCTGAGACAAGAAAGCAGGGTTTAAGATCCAATGAATTAATTGGAGCAGTGGCACAGAAGTGCATTAAGACTGCAAACAGGGCTTTGGATTATATTTCACTTCCAGAGTAAGGTGCTGAGGTCTGTGCCCATGTATGCAGAGCTCCTTCTCCTTGTACCTCACACTCCTGTGGTGCTTCCACCCCAAAAAGCTGCTCTGGCACACAGCTAACCCAGGCACTGTGCTGCTCTTTCTCAAGGCTGCACTTACCTGTGGGTTATCACGGCCGGGCATCGTCGGTCGTGGTGTCTGGGACGCCCATCCGGAGACCCGTGGGACAAACAAAACCTGACAATGGTGAGTCTCTGGGGGCATCTTAACGTGGATTCTTTTTTCTTTTATTCTTTAATTTTGCTCCACATCGCAGAGTAGTGGAGTGGAAGGGTCTGGGATGCCTTGCCTAAAGCCCAGCCTGGGGTGAGGGCAAGAGGAAGCCCTGGTTTTCCATCCTCTGCTCTATGCTGAGCAGCACAGCTGCTGTTTCTTCTGGCCATTGCTTCTGTTTTCCTAGCTGCCTCCCTGATGTAAAATATTCTTTCTTCTACTCACAGATAAACCTCCAGTGTTTGGTGCTTGTAAACGTCTGGATATCGAGTTAGAAATGGTGAGAGGTTTTTTTTTCCCTTATGACTTAGAAACTCCTTATGACTTTCTTCCCTGTTTCTTCCCTTAGAAACAGGGAAGGGTGGGTTTAGCTTTTTCTAAACTGAATGTCCCACAAGGTCCATTCCTGTGTTCCTCTCTGAGCTGTCTCTGCTGCAGGCAGTAAAGATTTCTGTGGAACAAACCTTTGCTTTGGATGAGGAGCAGGGTGCCTTAGCTCATTGGGAAGTTTGCTCATACAGCTCTCAGGCTGGAAAAACCTCACCTGGACAAAGCTGAGCACCAGTGGTGCAGTCAGGCAGCAGAATCCTTTTCATCAGCCACCACAGCCTCTTTTCTACTCAGCAGTTACCTCTGCACTGCAGCCAGGATCTGTCAGTGGACACTGGGGTTTGGGAAGTCCAGGCTGTCTGTGCCTTGTGCCAGAGCAGAGGAAGCCCTGAGTTCTTGGCAATGGGATTCAAACTCCTCATTCTGCTGGCTGGAAAGTTAAAACCTGTGCTGTGGGTGTTGTAAAAAAGCATGGTGGGAAGGCACATCATTCTGTGGCTTAGTGTGGTCCAGAAGGGAGTGGTTCATAGGAGTGTATTAAGACCTATATAATTTTATAGACTTATATAATTTTTATATGTTTTATTCCCAATATTTTCCTTAAAAAAAAAAAAAAGAAAGAAAAAGGAATGGAAGAAGTGTAATATTGATGGAAATGGTTATAAAAATGTAGTGAAAGTCTTTAATGCTGTGTGCTTTGCCAATCAGTGCTATAAGGGGAGATGCAGTCCCATAACATGGGGTTCCTGTGGTGCTGCCATATCTCTGCTTTCCAGCCTGAGTTCTACTGCTGGCTGCTGCAAGAACAGAAGGAAAATCTTCCATTTTGTAGACAGAGACAACTGAGATTTCCTATAAAATCCTCTGCATGTGCAGGCTGTGGATTCCTAAGGGAATGAGTGCAGGCACCCAGTGTCGACTTAGTGGGCATATTTCTGCTTGTTTTTCCCCACTGTCTCATCAGGCTCCAGCCACATTCAGTATCCCCTTGGATGACTTTAAACTCCTTCCTGTTTTCTGTCTGCAGCAAGCAGTCCCTTCAGTGGGCAAACCTGTTCTGCATCCGGACTCTAATTAGGAGGGACAATTTTCTCTCCTGCATTTTGACAACATTGTGCCCTTGTTTAATGCCTGTCTCTTAGCAACACAGAGCTCTTAAGTAATTCAAGCCTGCCAACTTCAGGGAGGAGAAGAAAAGGGGAGTAGGCCATGGGTTTTGTCCAAGTGTGTATGGGAAATGGTGCAAAACTCATCCTGTCCAGCCTCTGTTGCTGCTGTCTGTGCAGTGAAGATTTTTAGCTTCAAAAACATAATCTACATGTTGCTTTTTGATTTCAGGCATTCTTTGTAGGTCCTGGAAACAAGTATGGGGAGCCCATTCCCATCAGCAGAGCCCAGGAGCACATCTTTGGGATGGTCCTGATGAACGACTGGAGCGGTAACCGGGGCTGTGGGAACCTGTCTGGAGAGGGGGTTACAGCATCATGGGAAACCCCAGAGAGGGATAAATCACATATTGCAGTGCTGATCACTGGGTGCAACTGAAAGGGATGAAAATGAAGTGTTGCCTATATTTTTCAGTGTCTGTATCAATCCATCTCTGATCAATTAGAAGAACCAGAAATGGTTGCCCAACGAGGGTTTATTTACTTTTGAAAGAGCTAATATCAGTCTAGTTTCTTCTGGGCAGGGATGGAGGAGTCCTAAGAGTGGTGATACCAAGAATGGTGATTGATTTCAGTGTCAGGAAAAGGATTTGGCAATCACAAATCCCTCAGTCTCTGCAAAGATTTAACTTGCTGAAATTCTCCCTGTGGCTTCAAAAGATCATTAGCTGTGTATAAAGGAATAATTAAAGTGGGGGTAAAAGCACTAGTTATATGGGGATGATCTGGTTTATTTCACTTATTGCTGATTTATCATCCTAATCTAGCTGATCTAAGAAAATTGGGTTGAAAATGGATGGATTTAAATTAGGATTTGGGCACAACAGCTGGAAAAGGTTGAGGATAGAAATTTCAATTCATGTTACTCTATCAGGGCTCTGATGGATGTGCAATTCCTAGGACGTGTTTATCTGCATTGCTTTGAATGTTCTCTTCCTAGCTCGTGACATCCAGAAGTGGGAATATGTTCCTCTGGGTCCTTTCCTGAGCAAAAGCCTTGGCACAACCATCTCTCCGTGGGTTGTCACCATGGAAGCTCTCATGCCATTTGTGTTGCCAAACCCTGTCCAGGTGAGTGAGAGAAAAGATTGAAATAAAGGAAAAGCAGTGCTTGAAAAATGTCAGCAGAGCTGGAAGGTCCCATCAGTTAGAATCACTGAGCTGCATCCATGCCAAGGATTGTCTCCATGGAATTTACATGGGGTTCTGCTTCTGAGCAGATGAAGGCAGTCAGGGCCTCTGAGTTCAAGTGCTCATTGATGTCACTGGCACATGTTGCACTGTCATCCTGCTTGAGCAGGGCAGAAAAATCATCTTTAAAACATCTGGAAAATAATCAGAGCTTCCTCTGCATCTTTGGTAGCACTTAGCACCCAGTAAGTGGTGGAGAGAGGGTGGAGTCAAGCCAGAACACTTTGTGCAAACATTTCCAGCTGTCTACATGATGCAGGTGGTTAAAACTGGAAAAGGTAACAGAGTCTTGCAGAGACCTCACCATCTTCTCTTTGCAGGCACACAGCAAAGGTGTGCTGGCCCAATGTTTGTGCTAGATTAACATCCATGCTGGGCATGCTTTTGCAAACCTTGTGCAGAAAAGGGAATTGGATTATATGGATATCATGTCTGTTCAGAAAGACGTTTAAAAGCGTGTGCACGACACCAAGCAAAGCGAGAATCTGAGCAGTAAGGATGGTGAAGTGAATGAGTTGTGCAGCCTGGGCTGGGAACACCAACATTCACTGGAGTTTCTTGTAGGTTTTTAAATTTATTTTTGTTTAGACTATGTGTTTTATGTGCTTTTAGGATCCTAAGCCACTGCCCTACCTTCAGGATAAAGAGCCCTACACTTTTGACATCAATCTCTTTGTTGCTATTAAAGGTATGGCAAAGCTGAGTGGGTTGCAAAGCAGAAATTGCCAATTAAATATTGTGACACTCCTTCTTTCCCTGCTTTGCCCAGTTTGCCTCTGTCAGAGAGAGAGGCAGAACTCCTCCTGCTCCTTCCTGGCTGTGCAGCCATGTGCCAAGGAGGGAATGCCCAGCTTCCCTGGAGGAGGGTCCCTGAGGGGTCTCCTTGCATAGGCAGGGGTCATCGGGATATGGAATGAGCAGATCTGTGTGGGATCCAGATGTTAGCCCAGCTCAGCCCCCACCTCATGGCCCTGCTGACCACTTGGCCCAGGTGCTTCTCCTGTGGGAGAGCAGAGAGCAGGAAATGGGCAGCTTGATGCTACTCCAGTGCAATCCACACACTTGTTTTCTGTGAAATCCCAGTCTTCATAGCTATAAAAAATGTTATTACTGGTTTCTCACTAGGGATTACTGTGATAAAAGAAGTTCTCCATCCATCTGTAAAATAAAAAGACTCCAACATCATTCATCCAACACAAAAAAATTGCTTTTCTCTTTTTTATCCTTTATTTTCTGCAGGAGAAGGAATGAGTACGCCAACTACTATATGCAGATCCAATTTCAAGGTCAGACTCCAGTATCTTTTGTTTATTTGCAATCTTGCTGATGCCATCAGCCCCAGCCCAGGCAATTTCAAACTCTGTTTTTTGCATTAGACTCACAGAATAGAATCACAGAATCACTAAGGTTGGAAAAGACCTCCAAGATCATTGAGTCCCAGTGTTAACCCAGCACTGCCAAACCCACGACTAACAATGTCCCTCACATCCACCACCTTTTGAACGCTGCCAGGGATAGTGAACCCACCACTCCCTGAGCAGTCTGTTCCAGCACAGCTGAAGATCAGATCTGAGTGTCTGTGTAGGAGACAAAGGGAAATTTTCAAAATAAATTAAAAACTTCCAGGTGTTTCCACCTCACAGGGGAAGGCTATCACAATCTTCCAGTGGTGTTGGTTCCCCCCTGTAAGGTGGAAACACCTGAATGCTTTGTGAAGGGGGCAGCTGCTTCTGTTGCTTGGGTTGGGGTGCTCAGAGCATCCTTAGCTCTGTGCCCATCTGGCAGGGATGAGAACGTGAGAACAGAGGGCTACAGGAAGGAGGAATTGCCTCTTGCCATACAGCTCTGCAGTCACAGCTCTAATTTAGATGCCACTCACTGCTGCCAGCCTGGGTCTGCCCCATCCTCTCTGTGGGCAGCGTGGTGGCACTGCCTCCACCCACTGATTGAAGCCAGGAGATTTATGTGCCAGCTGCAGCAATTCTCAATCAATTTCATATTCACATTTGGCTCTTTGCATAGTAATTACCTTAATCGGTAAATCAGTAGTCAGCAAATCAGTAATAAGGAGATTTTTCTACAAGGCTGTTAAAATACTGGGTGTAATCATGGAGCCTGGGTCAGCAGTACTGGTCTTGGAGAGGAAGAAGAGGAAAAAATGACATCCAGCTGAAATAAGAAAAATTTTAAGTGACTAAATTGCATGTTAAAGTGTGGGTTTTATGAATGCCATGAGCCAGGCCACATGGCTCCATTCTGCATAGATTAATTGCCCACCAGAGAAGTCTGTCCTTCCTGCTTTTCCCCCCCTCCTCCTTCCTGCAGCACATGTACTGGACCATGAAGCAGCAGCTGGCTCATCATTCCATCAATGGCTGCAACCTCAGACCTGGAGACCTCCTGGCCTCTGGCACCATCAGTGGACCTGTAAGTGTTGAAATGGTGACAGTCACTGGTCAGCAACTCAAAACCAGCACAGAAGGGCTTGGGGCTAAGCCCTTCCTGGTCTGGGCACCACAAAACCATCTGCAGTTCTTTCCCAGGCACTCTAGGGTGCTGCTTTGGTAGCAAATTCACACTCACAAGTGCTTTGGTTTGGGTAGGGTTTTTGTTTGGCTATTTTTTTATGTTGTTGAGTTTTATGTTGTTGAGTTATGAGCTTTTGGGGTTTTGATCTCTCCTGTACTTCTTTCCCTAAGAACTATTTTACAACAAATGCAAATGCAAATTAACTTCTGTGAGGAAGCACACTCACAATCCATTTACCCTCTATGAAATGCAGCTTTTTATTTCTGAAAAGAATGTAAAAGGTGCCTGGCTATAACTTTTAGTTTCTCCAATGAAGTTGGAGCCAGCTTCACAAGCTGTTTTCCCCCTTGAGCTGCCATTTGAATTGTGGCTGCAATATATGGGCAATGCTCACTTTCTGAATCACCAAATACAAATCCTGTACATGCTGCCACAGAGACAGCCTCAGGTAAGTTGTTTGCAAGCTGGGATGCCTGTACTTCACTTTTGAGCATTTCTGATGTGCTTTGTGAATCTTCAGATTATTGTACTGATTGTACTGTGTCAGGATGACATTAACGACTCACAAACACCAGCTTCTTCTGTTCTTCTTCTGAAGAACAAAATGTAATTAAAAATCTGAAACGTGACTACATAAAAGCACTAGAGTTGAAGAAGTCTCCTCCACTTGTTTCCATTCTTGCTGTGGCAGACCCAAACTGCTTTAACAGGTTGAACTCTGTGTTAAATAAACTAGATAACAGCTATAAGCTTCACTGCTAATAGCCAGCAAGAAATCAAAATGCAAAGTCAGGAAAAGGACCCATTGTATCAATGAATTAAGTCAACAGCAGAACTCTGTTCTGTAAAGGTAATGTACTTGTGTCTCTGCTCCCAGCAGCAAGAAGCTGAACAGCAGGAAAGATACTAAAAAATTGTTTATTTGTTTATGAACTCTTGCTGCAGGAGCCAGAGAGCTTTGGCTCCATGCTGGAGCTGTCCTGGAATGGAACAAAAGAAATCCCTCTTGGCAGTGGGCAGTCACGTAAATTCCTGCAGGATGGAGATGAAGTGATTCTGACAGGTAATGGCTGGAAAACTGCTTAATTTTGGCAGGTAATGGCTGGAAAACTGCTCTTACACTGCAGCAAGGACACATTTCCATAGGCTGATCCCAGCAGGACAAGCACCTGGTGTGGAGCTGGGCTATTCTATGCATACCTGCCATGCAAGCACAGTTCCTACCTGTGAGGAGGCTAAAGCAGGTGGATAGAAATTTCCCTGCCATAAATGCTTTCTAGATTAGATTATTTGCTTTACTAAATCTCAAATGCTCTTGCTATGCCACTGTGTGAGCACCAAGGAGATGATGGAGATAGGTTTGCCTTTATGGGCAAAAATACCCCAGGACTAAGAGCAGTTGGTGAATTGTTTCCACTACAGTCCAAGTTTGCATGTGGAGTAGAGCTTGGCAAGTGCAAAAAAGCAGTTATTTTTCAAATAATATTTGATTTGTAACTGAGGCATATTCAAGGAAATGTGTTTCAAATCAAGTATGGGAAACAGCATGAAGCCTTCTAGAACAGCTGACCAGCTCCCCTTTGACAAGGGCTCTGTCTGAGAGCTGTTTCATGCTGACACATGATTTTAGTTTTCATATTCATAATCTAAGCATTTTATGAATTAAAATTACCACAGTGTTTTGTGATCTAAATCCCACTCCTACTTCTTTTTAACCCAAAGCCTAATGCAAAACAAATCTATTTTTTCCTTTCCTCTCATCTTTGTGCCTTTGGGGCGGAAAATATTTGGCAAGAACAGCTGTGAGAAATGTTTGTTTCAAGCCTCCAGAGTCTTTGATATGTGACCTACTGGGATTTTAGGGAATGCCCTGTGGGATGCTGTGTGTCACCAGCTGACACCCAGCCAGTGCCACACCTGAGCAGCTCCATCCTGCTGATGTGATCAGAGATATCTGCACAGCAACAAATGGCTCAGGCAATGGGAAAAGGCTTCCAGGTGTGACTGAGGGCAGAGAAAATGTGAGTGACAAACACCCAGGCAGCTGCCTCATGGTGTGATGCTAACATGTGCCTGTGTACCTGAGCCTGCTCAATCCAACCACAACTCCTAGGATTTCTGACAAAACAGTTTAAAATTATAATTTTTTTTTCCTGAAAAAATTTAAGAAAAGCCAAGAATTTTCTGTGATAAAGAAAAAAAAAAAAAGCAATGTATGTATTCCAGTCCCCTGCCAATGACTCCATAGTGGTTTTGGTGGTGCTGCAGCCAGAGCCCCTGTGCCTCCAGCCTGGCAGCCCATCCAATAGCCTTGAAAATTGTGTTTCTGTGAGCTGCTGCCAGTGTGACAGAGGAAAATGCTGAGACAACAGGAGTTTTAGATGTGCTAGAGAGAGACATAGATGAGATGTACTAGAGAGAAACATGAACCTGAGGAATCTCCAGTACCTCTGACATCCTTCAGCCTCCCAACAGCCCAGTGACTGCTCATGCTGCATCGCAGAGGCATCTGACACTGCTCTCTACAGGCTCCCTGTACATCCAGGGTCACTCCTCCAGCAACTCAAAGTGCCACACTGCCCTCCAGAGTCCCCAGTGTCCCTCCAGTAGCTAAGCCAGGAGCCCTAAATTAGGGCACAGTGAGGGATGATGAAGATCCCTGTGGAGTTACATATCCCTTTTGGCAAGGAGCCCCTTGCAGTTTGGGAGCTGCTGGCATGGGGAGCCAGCTTGGGGACAGATGGGACCAGTCCATGAGCTGTGCCCTTCATGCCCAGGACAAGCTATGGCAATTCATTAAATACTTTGAATCCTGAATGTCTTTCATCTTTAAAGATGGCATGATGTCACTGCTGCCAAGCTGGGGAAGGCAGTGGGACAGTCCCATGTTAATTGATCTGCTGGGCTATTCCACACTAGCAGTTTGTGGCTGTGGACACCAGGGCATTGAGCCCTGGGGCAAAGAGCCAGGGGCTGCTGTCTGCTGGCACAGTTTGGGAGCTGCTCCTATTTATTTAGTGATGTAAGGCAGGTCCAGGGCCTTAAGGCACCCTTGGGGCAGGGCTGGTGCTATTCCATCCTCTCCCAAGGTGCTGCCATTAGCTTTTGCCAAGAGCTCAACACATCATTTCTGGTTTCCTGTTTCAACTTCGTATTCTTACTCCCCACATGGGACCTATTTCAGAGACCTAACACATAAAATGAGAGAAATACATTTCTCCCAACAAATGTCTCAGAGAGGGAGCATGGCAGGGGAAGGGCTCCTGGTGGTGTTGGCAGCTGCCCGCAAAAACCCCTCAGTAGCTCCTTGGCACACACAGAGCTCAGGCCAGGGCTGCTGGCAGCACAGAGCTCACTTTGTTCAGTGTGCTGCTCCTAAATTGTGCCTGACAGCAGGGATAACCAAAGTGGACTGAAATAATCAGCTGCTGCTCAAACAAAAGCTGACAGTGAAGCCTAATGAGTCAAATGGAAGCTGAGCTGAGCCATACAGTGCCTTACTCTGCTACTGCTTAAGGATGAAGATTACCTGGATGGTGTCTGTGGCTTTACACAAGCACTTAGAGACATGACTGTCCTTGGAAAACTTAATTTTAGCCTGACTCTGAAAGCTGCACTGTGGGTTAGAGCTGGCAGGAATCTCTTTGAGCAGCAGTAACTTTGGCTGCCCTGCAGCCTGAGCCCACCCTTTCTCTTCCTCAGGGGAGTTTTCCACTGATCTGCGCTAAAGGTGGGAATTAGGGTCTATTCTGTTGAGCTCATTCTTGGCTTCCTGAAGGAAGCTGGTTTTTATCACATGCAGGCAATGTATTCCATCAGGAAAATCCATCCCTAACTATACAATCAGTCCTTAAAATGCAGCATATGCCACTTGTCCTTCCTTTGATCAGCTGCTGCAGCAGAAGGCTACAGTAGGTCTCCTCAGCTGTCCTTCCCAGAATAGACTTCTCAGATGGGCCAGAAGGCCCTGGCTGTGTCCCCTCCCCTGCTTTGCCTGCTGCTTTGCTGGTGGCTGCTGTTTGTGGAGCAGCTTGGCTGGCCCGTGGCAGCAAGAGGAGCTGCAGCATCCCTGTCCCAAAATGTCATCCCCTCCCTCTCGCAGGAGTGGGGACACGGAGCAGCCCTGGAGTCAGAGATGCTGTCACAGCCCTGTGGGCTCTGCAGCAGCAGCCAGCAGAGCTTCCACAGCCTCTTATATAACAGAGGATTAATGGGAACTTGGATCCAGATGCTGAATTTCTCATGGTACTAAACCACTTGACTTTAGCAAGTGAAACAGCAAGAGGAGGCCCTGCTGTTTGGGCAGGTTTAATGGCTGCCTTTCTGGCTGTCAGCATCCTGATATCCCAAGAGCAGTCCTGATGCTGCAGAAAGAGAATCCAGATCTATTTGATTAATTGCAGGGCTGGGCCAGGCAGTGAATCAGTTTGCCAGGTAGATTGATGGTGCTGCAGGTTAGGTTTGAAAACAGAAATATTGCTGGCACATCTTGTTTGTTCTTTGATCAATTCACTGAACTTGCATATTGCTGTGTTTAACAGTTTGTGCTTCTGTTTTTCTCATATTCCTGGGCTATTTGAACTCTTCCAGGTGTTCTTTTTTACCCTTCATTGCAAATCTGAAATGTTTTCACTTGGTTTTTGTCTCTTTATGCCCTTTTTCTCTTTTATTCCTGTCAAAACCCTGCAGGAACAAGATGTGTTTTGTTTTCTGTCCCTAGGTTACTGCCAGGGCAATGGCTTCCGCGTGGGATTTGGCCAGTGCTCGGGAAAAATCCTTCCAGCCCTGTCGAATCCATGAGGGCTTCAGTAATGTGGCATCCAGGGAGGAACCTTCCTCCCACCTCTGCCAGTCATTCTGCTTTATTCAGATTTATTATTTTTATATGAGTGATTGTAATCTTACTATTTTTAATTATCAATAAATGTCTTAAAGGTGAATGTGGCTCTCTGGCGTGATAAGAAGAGGATCTCAAAGCTAGCTTAAAATTCTCAGAATATGAATAAGATGATTGAAATGGAAAGTGAGATTCTTAACTCTTCTACCATATTAATAGGGATTTTTTTCATAATTATAAAAAGAGGCTTTCAAGTAAGCTTAAATATTCAGAGCACTAGGCTGATGATAAGAGCTGAGATTCCATGCTGACTTCTTTTTTCCACAGTGTTAATATGCTGGAGGTGAAACCCTGAAGGCGACTTGCATATGGATGTTAAAACTTTTAGACATTCCTGAGCAAGAGTTACATGACTGTGCCCTAAAATAGTTTGCAACAAAGCAATTTGGAAATATGATCATCAACACAACTGAAGGCAACAGACAGGATGTCCCTGCTCCTCCTGCCCTTACACAAGCAGGGGCATCTCTCCTGCCCCAGAAAGAGACTGATTCCAGCTCAGAGAAAGGAGAGTCTGCTGGGGCACGCCTCAAAGGGTCATGGTCAAAAGATCACCCTTGTGCCTCCTGCCCTGGTTTAGAGAGGTTTCTCTCTCACCCTGTGCATCAGCATCCCTGGGATCAAGGAGGGAGGGGGATTTCCATCACTGGAGTGATCCCCAGGCACTCACTGGTGGCAGTCACACCCTGCCTGCCACCCAGCAGGGGCTGTGGACAGAGGACACCAAGCAGGCCAACCCCCTTCCTGCACCCCTAAAAGGCATCTCGTGCCACAGCATCCCCTTGCAGCAGCCAGTAAACAAAGCCACATGCCACTTTCCTCAAGTGTAAAGGGCATCTGCTGTCTCCTGCTGGCCTACAAATCAATTTAACTCCATGGCCGAGTGCCAAATCACATCAATTAGAGGATATTACTGACTGGAGGAGCTCGGGAGACTGGATAATGAACTGTGGTGTAGTGCAAGGGGAACTTGTTAAATATTTGCTTGGTCCTCAAAGTGAAGAACCTGATGAGGCTGCTGGCTCCATGTGGTGACAGCAAGATGAGCCCACGCTGCTGCTTTTCCAGGCTGTCCCATTGCTGCTCAAAAGCTTTATCAGGTAGTTTTGCTGCTGTGGGCCATGAGGGCATTTGATGTCATCCCAGGGAGCACCTGGGGCTGGCCAGGAATGTGAACCTTACGGCCATGCAGAAGAGGAAAATGAATTTGAAATTGAAATTAAGGGAAAAATGTGGCAGTGCATATAAATCACTGCTAATGAGGCATGTGCACTGTAATGGGCTCTCTTCTAGTGTGCAATAATAATAGTTCTTTAAAGAATGATACTTGGAGGTTCATCCCCAGATCAAGGATGACCTGGCCAGGAAAACATTGGCTCATTGCTGTTTATCAAGGAAAATCTATTTTGCCTTCAGGCTCTTGGAGCTGAGCTAATAGGCAGATATTTATTTAATGTACTCTGACTGGATCATCAATTTATAGATGCTTTGTGCTGTCTTTTGACCTCAAAGGACAATTGTGAGTTGACACCTTCCCTCCTGGATTTAGAAATAACCCATCCTGTTCCTCTGAGCACAGCCTGGCTTTGCTCCTGGCAGCAGCAGGACACACAAAGCATTTATCCAGGAGAGAAATTTCTCTGCAGAAGCAACATCCACGGTGCTCCTTGGCATATCTGATGTTCTGGAAATGCAACATCTGAGGACAGACAGAGCTGCTGTTGGGGCACTCTGTCATTAGCCATCAGCTGTGCCCTTGGTGCAGGACACTACACAGAAGGACTGTGGTGTTGAGGGGAACTGTAAATCCACAGTGCTCTTCCTGAATTTTGAGCAAAGTAAAGGTGAGTCCTGTACACACCCAATGAATTCCTCTTCCAAAGAGCCACCTGGATGCTGCAATTCCTGCCAGCAAGTGGGAATTTGGCTTCTGGCCTGGTCAGGCAGAAGGACAGTGGTGCCAAGACCCCAAACCTGGCCAGGATGGAGGTGCCCTGCCAAAGATCCTTCCAAGCTGGCTCGTGTCCCAGACCCAACCTGCCAGACCAGCCCCAGCCCTGAGGAGGGTGGCTTTGCTGTGCCTGGGCCAAGCACCCCTGCACCACCCTGGGGATGGGTGGGAGGAGGGAAGGGCCCCCTGTGGCCCCAAGGTGACTGAGCTGGGCTTCTCAAGCCTGGGGACATCTGGAGAAGTTCCAGATTCCCAGAAGGTGGGTAATTTCTGGAAAGGACCTCAGGCACAGCAGGTTTCAGAGGTGAGCTGGACAGTGTCCAAAACCTCTCTCAGGACAGAGCTCAGACTCATCTGCTGTCTGCTACATGGATGGGGGCCAAAATGCCAGGAGATTATAAAAGAGGAGACAAACTTTTCTGTGTGCCCAAGGCCACTTTCTTTCCCTCCAGAAGAAGGCAGTGGGCTCTTTTTGGGTGGGCACTGTGAAGAAGGGGGGACCATGGCCACGCTGCCCTCACCCAACACAGCAAGCCCAGAGCCAGTGGCACTGCTGATTCTCATCCCTGCCAGGGTGCCCTGTGCCAAGGAGAGGATGAAGGGCACATCTGTGCAGGGCTGCCCACAAAATGGCCTTGGCCTGGCACCAGCATCACCCGCTGCCTGGGGGGAAAGCACCCTCTGACCCAAATTTTAGAAAACACAAAATTTTATGGGCACCTCCTGCTTGCTCCAGCTCCCCTGGGGCAGCTGGGACCAGTTTGCACCCTTGTCCTTTAAACTGAAGGTCATGGAGCTTTCTTCTGGTTAGGGGGGAAGTTGAACACAGGTGAAAAGATCAGGCTCTTGGAACAAGAGACTGCTTCAGCCTGGGTGCTCTCAGTTCAACAGGCTGACTTGGTGCTTGGAAAAAATGTATTTTTGAAGAGCCAGCTTCAATTGGGTTGATTGCCTCTACAAAGAACTTCCCATGCCCTTCTGGAAGATTTTGTTTCAGTTAGGGTTGAGCATGACCGTCTCTGCTTCAAGAGGTTACTAATTTTTATTTGATTTAGATGTGTTTTTCTTAGTTTTCTTATAACCTGGCTTTGAACAAAAGTGGAAAAAACCTATAAACAAACTCAGAGCTCCTTTTTCACTGCCCTGTCACAGGGTTTGTAACCTGTGTGCAGAACAAGAAAAACATTCTTGGATCTTCAGAAGCCTGGAGGAAAAAAATAAACCTTTCAGCTGTGTCAACCACCCGAGAGGCTTCACTCAGGGTCATGCAACATTGTGTGGGGAGGCAGACCCTGCACTCATGACCAGAGGAAATGGAATGAATGTCTAAGTGGAAACCACAGCTCTTGTGCTGACCTGGAGCATCCTTTTTCTGCCTGGTGTTTCCCACTTAGCAGAGGCCAGCAGTTCCCAGCAGCAATCCCTGTGGAGCACAGGGGGAGTCATGCTGGGGTGTGGGGTGAGAGCCCCTGGAGGGGTGCAGGAGCTGCCTCTGGGGTGTGCTGCTTTATCACAGGGTGGGCACAGAGGCAATAAATCATCCTGCCTGAGACTATTCCATTTTGCTGGTAGCAAAACTAAAGGCAGCCACTGTTTAGTACTTTGAGATGCATTTTCTTACAGATCAAAGCGTTGTCTGGTTGGTGCATAACGAAAAAGCTGGATGTAATTTATAATAGTGCCGTTGGTATAATTAAGTCTCAAAAAAAAAAAAAGCATGGAATAAATCCTTGAAATGTATTTCAGATTTTAAAGGAACCAATGGTTTTTTTGCTGTGAAATGCGGGCACTCTTCACCTGAAGTGGTTTTCTGCAGAGATTCTAGCTAGAAATGGATGTGATATCTTGGGGAAAAAAATTTGTTTTGATGAAAGTGTTTGGGTCAGCAATATTCATAATTCTTTCATTACCCAGGCAGTAATAACTCAAAGTAAAACACTCTCTCAGTAGCTGCTCAGGGTCAAGATAGGGATTTTGTGAGGAGGGGCAGAGCTGGCAGGTTATATTCACCTGGCTTTTGGCATTGAGCAGTGAGGTAGGAGACCATTTCTGAGGTTTGATTGCTGCTTCTCTTCAGAATGCCCATACAGCTGCTGCTTAGTGAGAAAGGAGGAGATAATTTTTCGGGATTTTAAAACTGTCTGAAGGCTTTGGAAATATGTGAGGGATGTGCTGAGGTACCAGCACCATGCTTCTCCATACAGATCTGCTGTGAGCTCTTCCTCCTTCTCATTTCCCTCCTTCCCAAGAGCTTCTTCACTTCAACTCTTTCTGTGTAGCACAAGTGCTTGTTTTTCCTTGAAGTTTTAACTACAGACCTGTGCTTTCTGATTTTACTCTGATGGCTCCATCTTGTTCATAAGCAGCTGAGACAGAGCAGGTGCTAACGCAGTCAATGAACATCCAAGGGAAACGCTGCAGGAGCAGAAGTCCCTGGTGGCAGCTGGACATCCCTGGGGTCAGCCTGGAGGATGAGACCTTGGCCCATGAACACGGAGGGGCTGGCTGGGAGCTGCAGGCACAGGGAGGGTTTCCTGTCCCCCTCCTCACTGTGCCCTGGATCCAGGGCAGTGCTCAGGGCTCAGCGCTCACAGCCAGCACCTCCAGGGCCCTGCAGAGCTCTGGGTGCCCTGGAGCTGCCGTGCCCTGGGACTCTTTTTGGGGGAGTTCTGGGTCTGCTGCAGGGGCTGAGGTGTGCCCAGCTCTGCTGCCTGCTCACCCTTACAGGCTCTTCCTTTGATCTGCAGAGGCAAGGTGGCAGCTGCTGGAAAAAATCCAATCAATCTTAAATATAAAATAAGTTTTGAAGAACTTTGCACTCCTTATGGCTTTGGCACACTTAATGTAATTTTAATACATTTTTGATTTCTGATTTCCCTGTGGGGGCTGCCTGGCTAGGTTCCAGTATGAAACACGGGGCTTTGTAGCTAAGAACTCTGTCATTCGATGTTTCTTAACACCATTGTGAATTGAATTATATATGATGACCTGAGAGTAAACACAACCAGGATTTTCAAATTGTTTCGTGCTTTAAAAATGTGTGTGTGAGCAGAGTTTTCCTCCTCGTTAGCTAGGTATTGATTGTTTTTAATGAAAATGGTTTTAACAAAAATTAAAAAACATGTAGGAGGTGGCTGAAGTCTGAGCACAGCATTTCCCCATCTGAGTCCTGTGTTGGCTTCTGAGCTGAGGCAATCTGGGCTGAAGCTGCCTGCTGAGACTATAATGACCCAGCAAGCTGGGGACACCTTTGGCCAGAACAGGCTGCAGCACCATTGCTCAGGTGGGTCTCTGGCTTGCCATCAGTCCCTGTTTCTTTCAGAAAAATATTTCCAGGGTGTCTGCTCAAATTCAGCTGCTGCTGGCCTCAGTTCAGGTCTGCTCTTACTTTAGACAGAGTAGCTGTACTGAAAAGAGTGTAAAGACTCCACCCTCTGCTTCTGACTAGGAGAGAAATAATGATTTATCAGCGGGGCTTAGTCTTTGTGGCAAACTGGGTTCCAGGCACAAAGATCCTTCTGCCAGAGGACTTGCTGCAGGGACAAGATCTATAAAGCACCCAGCTTTCAGGCAACAGAGCCCCTTTGCAAGATGAAAGAATTAGCAATTCATCTCTTCATCTTTTTCAAGAGGAGGAGTTCCCTATGTGCTTTTTACTCTGCATATCCCATACTCCGGAGCTTCTTCAAAGAGACCCCCACGGATGTTCCATGCTCTTCATTTCCAGTCGCTAGCAGGAGGGATTCTGGTCTCTATTTCTTCAGGTATGCAATTTGTTACTGATAATGAATTGCTGGAATACAGATGCTGAATTCACCGAGCTGAAGTTCAGCTGAGTGCTCTTCCTGGCCAAGGGAGCAACCTGAAACAGACCCTTTGGAAAGGCTGACCTTCTGCAGAGCCACAGGAGCACCTGGGGCTCGGTCAGCTGTGCCCTGAACTCCAAAAACCTGTAGTGGTGCAGCTACACTGGGAATTTCTCTCTGCTCTCACTCTCCAAGGAAGGCTGTCATGAATGTACGCCCTTCTTGTAAATCATGTCATATTGTAAGTACCTTTAAAGACGTCCTGGCAACTGTAAGAAAACCACAACAGATACAGCAAGGAGGTTTTCCATGTCGAAGCTGTTTATTATGTTAGATAAATACACTTGCAACAAGTTTGACTTATATCCTCTGAGTGCAGTTGCTGGTAGTATGGCACAATGATTAAAAAAGAACTAAAACTAGCAGAGGCACTTGTTGCATGCAGCTGAAATTATTACCAAGCCCAGTGATGCAGCTCCTGCTGAAGGAGACCTTCCCTGGCTGTGAGCACGGATTTGCCAGCGGGGCCGGAGCTGCAGCGACACACCCGGGGTGGGAGAGTCCTGGCTCCCAGGGCAAGGAGCAAAACGTGTCTGGCTTAGGCATGATGTTCAGTATTGCTTTTGGTTAAAGAGGAGTGAGGTTGTGTGATTGTAACCAGTGGGGAAAGGCAGAAATTAGAATGAATCGTAGAATATGCTGAGTTGGGAGGGACGCATCAGGATCAGAGTCCAACTCCTGGCCTGGCACAGGACATGCCAAGAATGCCACCATGGGCCTGAGGGTGTTGTCCAAAGGCTCCTTGAGTCTTGTCACTGGTCACAAGAGTAAAGAGATCAACAGATTTTTAAATATATTTTCTCTATAAAAACAATCTTGTTGACTTTTATGAAGTCATGTATGTGAATATCCAGATTTTTATAAATACATTTTTTGTCAGCAGAAGGATGGACTTGACAGGAGGACAAGTACCTTTTTATTAGAAAATAGAGACCCCAGAGTGGTCCTTTCATTAGGATTTTCAGGAAAATCCATAAAATGGTTTTTCAGCTGGACAAAGAGAGAAAAAAGTGACAAGCACCCTTGCAAAGCAGATTTGTTAATTTGCTTCCTCAGCATTTTTAACCCTTCATTCTCAGACAGGCTTTGCTGCTGCAAGGACTGTGTGCTGCTGTCCCTGCCGTGCCAGGAACATGCCACAGGACTGACCCTGGTTTGTAGTTAGGCAGCCTGCTCAGAGGCTTAAACTTAAGCACCTGAATAAGTCCTTAGCTGAACTGGGGCTTATCAGTGACATGTGACAATGTCAGAGTCCTGCATGCAGATAAACACCAAGTGGAGTGTTGGCACTGAGAGGTGTAAGGACAAGCTCTGTCCTTGCTCTGTATCAGCTGTGAACTCAGCCAGGTGACCTGCAAACTGAAAATGTCCCTAGCCTGGACATCATTTTCTTATTTTGCTTATTTTGTAAATAGCCCACTAGAGGGACACAAAATTTAATGACAAAAAACAGGTTCCAAACTTCAGCCTGGGGAGCAGAAGTGTTGCTCTTTGAGCTAGGACATCCTTTCCTGTGGTACAGATAGACTTGCCCACAAATAAGAGACAGCAGTGGGTTTGCTCCAAGTATGAGGAATATTTAACATTCAAGCCTGGAAAAGTGCTCTTTTACTGGTGATTACCTGGCTAGCAGAGGCTGAGGTGAAATAACAGCCTGAGTAGCAATCTGCAGTGGGTAATGGAAGCAGTGGAGGTCTCTTGCTAGAAGACTTCAGAAGGAAAGCTACTCTTCAAATTTCCTGCCTCAGGAATGGCATCTCCTACAACGGAGATCAGCAGAAATTGTGTGGTTCAAAAGATCCATGCAAAAGTCTCCATACATTTGCCTCAGAGCCTGCTATCTGTATTTGCAGTGTTGAGCACCTTACATCCTCAGAAATCAGTGGGCTATGTAAAAAAGCCAGGTGCCATTTGGCTTGGCTCAAAATACTGCAGTAAGAGAGAAAATGGGGATCTGGGCTCTGCCTGGGGAGAGCATCCCTGCAGTAAAACAAGATCCAGACCTTCCCTGTTGGTTTCAGCAGGAAGAGTTGTAAGAACCTCATTTCTGTGTCCCTAGCTAAGGCTCTCCAGGTGCTTTCTGGTATTATTAGATAGACAAAGTGAGGTGTGACAAGAGGAAATTGTTACACCCATTTCACTGATGAGTAGACTGAGGCACATAAAAATTGGCTTGTGTGATCATCAAACAAATCTGTCAGAGCTAGAACAGTGCCTTACAATGCCTGTGTCCCAATATTCTTGTCACAGCCTTTGCTTCCAGCTTTCTCACCTACTGTGTGTTGTTTTATGGCAAGAACCTGGGGGTCAGGTAGGATGGCGAGGAGGAGAAATGGAGAAGTGCCTTCTTGAGGTTTTGTGCTTTCCAGCCTTGTCTGCTCATGGTGCTTGCTGTGGTTGCAGTACCTGCTCTGAATTGCTTCCTTTCAACCCCATAAGTTGAACATGTAGCCATGAAAGAAAAGGCAGACATGAGCAAACCTCAGAATTTGAGGAACAGAGAACTTTGGAATGCTGCGTTCCTCACTCTTCAAAGGTAAATAATAAATTTCCAGTGCTCCCATGTTCACTTATGCCTTCTTGCATAATGGCTGTCTTAATGAATGAAGAGAAGGAAATGTACCTTACAAATTGGTGGGAAAAATCTTCCTTTGAAGGAGCTGAATTTCTCCGAGGTAGAATGCTTATTACTGTGTGTTACTGTAAATGTTATGCTGAGGAGTCTGAATGACAAAGCTGGGAGAAAAGTCTCTCTGTTTATTGTCCTTGTCATTCTAGTCCTGTCTCATCCCACTGAAGTGCACCTGAAGCAAAAGATGGGTGAAATTGCATGTGGAATCACTCTTTGAAAATCACAGCAAGCTGTATGTAGTTGACACCAGCAGTGTCCAGGCTCTGCTCCAGGGATTTTTGGTGCCTGTCAAGCTCAGAGTCAGTGGCCTGACTAATCCAAGGGCCCATGACAGAGGATATGCCTGGTTTTTGCATGGCTAGGATAGAGTAAGGTGGTGCCACAGGTTCTACAGCAGTCCAGGACCCTCAAAGTCTGAGTGCTTCTGTATCCTGATCGCTGGAAATATGGCTGCACTGGGGGAGGGAGTGCTTGTGCAGAACCAAGGGAGTCAAGAATAAATCTGCTTGTATAATTCTCCTTAGCCAGAGGTACTTCAGCACTTCTACTTAGTGATGCTCTGGTATATAAAATCTGGGCCTTTCCTAAAATGCACCCATAGTAACCGAGGAAACAATAAATATTTGAAGCAATCTGTTTCCAGGAAAGACTCTTGTTGCTTTTTCATGGTATTGGTGGTTACCCTGGGTTTATGGGTGATATTGAGGGTGGGACAAACTGTGCTAGACCAAGAGTTATATCAGGAAAATCTGGGGAATCTTGTGCTACTTGAGTTAGAATGACAACTGTAAAATAAGAGTTGCTGCATAGTAGTAAACTCTGCTGCCAGAATGGCTTGCTGATTGATCTTGACCTGTTGAGCAAAAATAATTTACACTATGTGCTCTTGGAGATATTGCCTTTGCCCTGCATATCTTAAAATGGCTGTTTGTGTGTCAGCCTTCCTCCTGGACCACAGCATCCTATGGCTCTGGCTGGGGAATCCCTGTCAGTCATCCAGGTGCTGCTCCTCCCACGTGGAAGTGGGGATGGCACTGTAGGGGTCCATGATGACTTTTGCACAGCGAATGATCATCACAATCAGGAAGAGGCAGAGGAAGACAAAACATGCTAACGTCAGTCCCTTGTCCACGTCAACGTACACGGGCTCTGGGGTTGGCACCTCCATTGCTCAGGCCACTCTTCATCTGGGTTTGAATTTACTCCTACCATCATCAACCACCTGCAAAACAAACACGGGGTCAGGCACATGTTGGGTTATACCCAACAGGCAGGGTGGCCTAACCTGGACAACCCCCCGAGTTCTTCTTTGGTTTTATGAATGAAGCAGAGGAATTTCCTTTTTTTGGTCTTCAGGGATTGTTTATTGTATCTTATCATAAGTTCTGAGCCATGGATGGTGCAGGCTCTGCTCTCTTACAAACACGAGGCCATTCTGCCCTCAAGGAGACAAAATGTCCCCTTAGATACAAAACAAACAATCCAATTATTTAACACTACATATTCTAAATGTATATTGTTATTACTGTACCACCAATAACTGGTTATCAATCTGTTAATGTAACATGGCCCTGCAGCAAACTCTACCCAATAGGATTGTGCTCTTAACACTACAGAAAATGGAGTGAGTAAAGGAGAAGAAGGGAAACTGAGGCAATGCTTGTAATCCTTCCTCTTGAACCCTCACTTACACCCATAGTATATAAAACCTAAAGAATACATTTTCACTAAGGAATAACTACCAACTCCACTGCTATCTAATTCACACTTGGGTTGTCTCCAACCCCTCAGAAAGCTTTGGAAGCTTTTTCTATGGATGGAGGTTGAAAGGAGCTTTCCTGAGGGTCAGGAGTCCTCAGGACAAGCAGAGAAATATTGCCTCCATCCTGGGTTCCCACGGGCACAAGGGATTGCTGCTCCTCGACATTGGGAAAGTGCCAGGTTGTACTGGACACAGACACGTGTTACAGGTCTGATCAATTCTTGCATGGAAATAAACCCAATGGTAATGTTGTAGCTCAGCTGACTGAGAGCTGTGAGAAGAAGAAACCTCATCTCCACCTTAATTTAGCCCACAAATGGTTCCTGCTGAAATATTAGACACTAAAAAGAGATGTTAACAAAGAGAAGCAATAGTGAATGAGAACTATCCACTTGAAATATCATCTCTTAAAGGAGGCACAGACAATGTTCTTGCCTCAGCATTTCCTAATCATAAAAATATTTCCATTTCTCTGCTAGTGTGAAAGATCAGACAAATGGCAGAGCAGACTGTTTCTATCCCAATTTTCTTCTCTGTCCAAACATTCTCTGTCTCTCACTGGCACAAAGCAAAGTGAAAATTATGCATACTTATTTTCCATAATCTTTTAATCTCTGGTACTCAAGGTTCTCCAGGCAGTAGAAGATTTTTTTAGGAGCAATATAATTTTTAAGTGGATGTTTTATCAGCCAGAGAGGTACAGATGATTATGTGATTAGAACAAGGATTATCTTATTCACTACAGATGTCTGCATAGCTGAAGGTCTCCTCTGGCCTCCTCACCTGAATCCATAACCAAAATTATATCAGCAGTGATTGAATCCCTCTGAAAGTTTGATTCTGGGTAGTTCATCAGCTGATAACACAAACTGCTTTGCACAATGGGATTGAGTCACTGCCCAGGGATGAGGAAACTTCTCCTGACATCCATGTTTGGCCAGGGTGGGAGGGTTAAGTGTTGGGGATTACAGTGTAGAAGGTCAGGAATATGGAATGCCTCCTTACAGCAAACAACAACAAAGTCACATCAAATGCAATAATCAGTCTGAGAGCCAGTCCCTGCTGTCACTGGAGAGGAGAGATGGGAACAAGAAGATACTGAGCTATAGCCAGGATTTGGTAAGGCTGGGGTATCAGACAGCCCAGCTGCTCTCTATTACTACATTAACACGGTGATGGAATCCCAGGTGGTGTTACACAGCCAAGTTTGCCTGGTTATGTTTCCAGTGAGCTGGAGCTGCTGGCAGGGCTGTTGCAGTGGTGGTTCACATCTGCCTGGAGCATTTTGTTCCTGCAGCATTGTGCTGTGCCAGCTGCCACTGGGTGTCCCAGAGACTCCTAAACTCCTGTGCCCTGCAAATCTCCCTCAGGGTGAGCTGAAGACCTTTTCTTTTAAAAGCTCACAGTTTCTTCCCTGTCTCATAATCTGCTCGTTTTCAGGTGGTTTTCCAGCCTCACAACCTCCTAGATCCCACAAGGCAAGTACAAAGTACTCAGCTGGGCTCTTGAGTCTATTTTAAGCACAAGGATGTCAGATTTTTTTTTAATTTCCTGAAAGCATAGAAATTACTGAAACAGCCAGTCCTGCAGCAGGGAAATGGAAGAAGCTGATGACACAAAGTGAATGAAACCAAGCAGACATCTCATGATCTCATGTATTTACCAGTCACATCCTTAGAAGCTCATGAAAAACCTCTGAGGAGTGAGGTCAGGCTTGTAATGCTCACCCTGCCTGGTCAGAGGTCTAATATTCCCAGGAGATTGTGCTACTACTCTATTTCACCAGCCAAGAGAGCTTACATTGCAGTTAATAACTTCATTTGATGAAAAAAAGGTTTGTCATCAAAGCTGAATATCAAGTATGAATACTTTATGAATACAAAGGAAAAAAATGTTATCAAAACTGCTAATGTAGTTCTTTTCCTGCAGTGCTCTTGTGAAGGTTCAACAAGGATGGGTGTGATTTTTCAATTTTTTTCACCCTCCTGACATTTTGGCTGTTGTACATGTGGGGTTATTTCACCCTAAGTTACCTCCTGCAGAATAGCAGAACTACTTGGTAATTTCCATCAGAACTGATCTTGGAGGGAAAACTGCATTTTCACACAAATGTGCTTTCTTTGGAAAGATGAATAATTTACTCAGAAAATTATCAGAAGTTTCAAATAGAGATCTATCCCTTGGAGATTTTTCTCTTCAAAATGGCATTGCTCAATCTCATAGGAGTCTGGTTTGAGTGCTGCATCCCTCTGCTTCCCTCTGCCCCCAGGACTGTGTCTGGAGGATGCTTCTCTCCTCATGGAAGGGAAAAGGACACTTTGGAAAGGACAGGCCAGGCTTTACCCAGAGAGCAGAGTGAAAGGCTGTGGCATCTGAGCTGTAGTTTGCACAGTAAATTATGGTGACAGCTTGAACCAGATGATCTTAAGTTTATATTGATCTGTTTTGACAAAAGTTGCCATTTTCAGTGGGACTAGAAATACTTTTTTTCCAAAACAGCTGTGTTCTTGAGGTTGTATAAATCACATGTTTTCTCCCCTTCTGGTCTCCCCACAAACTTGGTAACATTTTGATGCCGAGCACAATTCTGCATGAAGTCACTGCTGATGGCCAGTGTATTTCTTGGGGCTGGCCAGAAGGATCTGGCTGTCCTAGCAGCTGTCCTCACTCTCAGCTTGGCTGCTCACCTGCACCTGTCAGAGTGGAACCCCTCTCTGCAGCTCTGGCTTGTCAAAGGGCTCGTGTGAGTCATGGGAGGGTGTGGAGGTGATTTTCTGAGCCTGAGAGAATCCTCAGCCTGTCAGTGGCTGAGTTGTTCCCAAGGGAAAAACCCATTGGGAAACTTCTCTTTCAAGGACTGTTTTTTGTAAATAGATTCTGGTTCTCAAAATAAGGTAGAGCAGATGTTCTGAATGTGTTTTTCTTTTGTTCCACCAATGGCACCAGAGAGGTGGTTTCTTTGGCCAATCATGTTAACCTGCATGGGAACACTTTATAAAAAAGGCTGCAAAACCCCAAAGAAAAGCTTCCTGCCTCAGAGGAAGGACTCTTCACCACGTCCCAAACTCTTCTTTGTCGCATCCCACAGCGACAGCAGGGCTGGTGCCAGCAGGCCCTTGGTGGAGTTCCCTGCTGGTACTCCCTGCACCTGCATTCCAGCAGGCTTGGCAGGGCAGGGAGTCCTTGGTGCTGAGCAGAGCTGGGTGCTGGAATGGGCACCTGAGCTGTCTCCAGATTGATTCATTGTGGCTGGAATGCATCACTGCTCTAAATCAGGGATCTGGGCACCAGCAAAATACAGTCCTCAAATGCAAAAGGAGTTATTTGCATGTGTTCACCAGGACTGCTTCCTCTTGGGAAAGTGCAGCTCCCAAATATTACCACAGGCACGCTGTGTCCTGCTGTCTGCCAGGTGCTTGTGGCCCTCCATCTCCATAAGAGCCACACAGCTTGTCCTGCTTAATTCCCATTTCCTTGGCCAGAACCTCCACTCCCCTTTCTCACTTCCCTTGTGCCCAGAGCACAGTCAGGCTTGGAGTGGGATGTGCAAGTGTCTCCCATGTTGAAGCAGATTGGGTCCATGCTGGATGCATCCTGCCCTCCGTCCCAGCCCTGGGGGATGTGCTGTGCAGGTGAGCAGGAGAGGTTTGCAGTCAGTTTTTCTTGGTCTGGTGTGTGAAATCCATCAGTGCTGTTGAAATGAGCTCTCTCTCCAGCTACAGACTGGGTGGCTGGATTTTTGCTCTTGTTTACTAGCAGGATTGATGTTGACAGCGTGGGGGGTGGGGGAAGATCAGCAGAAACAATTATCAAGTTTCACACTTGAAGAATCAAGTTTTCTCTGAATAGCTGAATTGTAGAAAATTACTTTTATTTCCTAGCTTGACAGAAATGAGCTGTAAAATTGTGTTTTCTCAAATGTCTCCAGATTTGTTAAAAATGTGATTAGGTCCAAACAAAGCCAAAAGATGAAAGAAGGACAATCCCTGGTCCAAGACAGGAAATTTAGCCATCCTGAATGTATATCTTCCTGCTTTTATCTCACCATTCCCTGGGTGTTTCAGTGCAGTCTCTCCCCTGTAACTCCTCTGAGAGCAGCTGTGTGCCATGGGCAGGCTCACTTAGGGATGGAGCCATGCTGGGTGAGTAATTCAGCACCAAAAGTGACTCTGAGCACCTGGCTCCTTGAGGGCTGCAAGGGCCAGCCCCAGGCTGCAGCTCTGTCTCTTCAGAAGGGCTGAAATCCTCGAGTTCTGTGCCCTGCTCCCCTGGCTTGTTTTTGTGTCTCTGTTCTGGCAGTCAGGAGCCCCTGGAGCTGGCCCAGGGATCAGGAACCCTGCGCCTCACTGAAGCATCCTGAGAATTTGATCTTTGCTGGTTCTTTTGTTTCCCAGGGCCCTTTTCATGAGGGATTGCCACAGAAGAGAGATTCTATTTAATTTTTATGACCTTATGCAGGATGTTGGCATCCTCCTTAGTGTTCCAGCTCTGTTAGAGGCTCTCTGTAACACTTGTGCTCATCAGTGTGCCTGAATTTTGCAATCAGCCCTACCTATGCAAGATACTTTAAAAGACATGGTTTTGGTCTGCTTTTTTTTTTTCCTGACCTGACAGTCTTGGCACTGTCACTTTAAATATAAACTAATAATGTACCACATGCATTGCAGAGAGCTGCTTCCTATGCTGGTTAATCATGTTTCAACTCATCACAACCCTTAGGATTTATTTCAAAACAGTCTTTGGTTTTGGTTTGTTGGTTTGCTTTTTTTTTCTTTCTTCTCTACTCTTTTCTCAAAACAACAGATGAACAGGGAGGGAAGGGAAGGGAAGGGAAATGATGAGATTTCATGGATGCAAGCAGATCCATACCTTCCAGACCTGGGCAGGAAGCCTGTCACATCGCAGCATAGCAGCATTGTGCAGATAAAATCCTCCCTGTAGTCATATTTTAAAAGTTGTGTCAGTCAGTGGAGCTGTATCGGCGCCCGGGCTCCGCTCAGGTTCGCCTCCACCCAGACCTGGAAGCAGTTCTCACCAGGGTGTTCTGAAAAAAGAAAAATAATTGAGAATTGCTCCTCGTGCAGGATGTGGGCGTGACGGACCCACTTCAGCCTGAGGCACTCGGAGCCACTCGTGCTCAGGATGGATTCATTTGTCAGACATTCCCTAGAACGTTTATGATAGGAAGAGCAATGTTCCAGCCTAAAGTCATATCAATATTTCTTCTAAAACGAGCAGAAAATCCTATTTTAAAATCACAGTGACAGAACAGCCAGGTTTGAATCGATCCTGCTCAGGAGTCTGCATATTTATTTAGGGCTCGGATGGTTTGTTTACACAAAACTGCTTGATTTATCAAAACTGATACACCAGGACTTAAAAACTATTAATTATTTACACTGTTTTTTAGTCAGTCTGGTTTGAGATAACATTCTTTTTTACAGGAACATAAAATAATTTCGGCCAGTGACACTTGCTGGATGACAAACCTGATTTTTTCCATGTTGTTGTGGAAAGGAGTTCTGAGGTGTAGGATGGCAGGGCTGAGAAGAACAAGCCAAAGGATGAGCCCCAATCCCTGGTGGGGGACTCTGCAGGACAGGGTGCTGCTCAGGCAAGGGACTAGAGGTGAGTGGCAGGATGGAAGGTGAAATGCTGCCCCAGATAGGTGTTGTGTGTGTTTGTCAAACAAAGTCACCTTCAGTTTGAGGTTCAAATCTATATAGGAATAGCCTGGACACTTGATCATATTCTAATATTCTTAACAATCTCGTTTCGATTAAAAACTCACTGCCTCTGAGCACAGGAGTCAAATGCTATAGATAGATACAGACAGATGAGCTTCTTGCTACACCTAGAGAGCAATAATATGACCATTAGCTCCATCTAAAAATTAATTGTCCTTTTATACTTACAATTCTTTCAGCAGAAAATCAATACTTCATTTCAGTAACTGCCTTCCTATAAGCATGATTTTTCCTGGGTAGCTGAAGGCAGGTTTAATCTTTGTTTTTAACTCACTCTTTGGCATTTTGGTTTGGTTGTTGGACTATTTTATTTCTTGCTTTACATAATGACTTTAAATCTTTATGCTTAGCTTAGTTTATGCAAACTCCTTTATTCGATCTAGCTCTCAGTTATGGTCAAGAGACAAATACTCTTCCCTCCACACACCTGCTTTTAGCCAGCTGTAAATCACTGGATGCCAGTATTCCATCAGAAGACTAAAGACATCATTTACAAGAGCCCAAAAGCTGAAAACAAATAGACACATAAATCAATCAGGGGAAAGTTTTAAAAATTGCTGTTGCACAAATGTTTCCTTCCTACATAGCCCCATGGCAAGAATAACATTAATCTTCATTAGAAAAAGATGCAACATACACTTAGATAAAACTGTGGGCTGCTTATAATTTGAGAGCACCCTAAATCAAATAATCATTTCTCACTCACTCTGAGGAGCACGTGGAACTACTCATAACAAAAGATTAATAAATAGATGGCTGTGCTTGGGAACAGGTTGCTGTTCAGATTTATTGAGTGAACTGATGGACATTTGGGGTCTGGAGTAAAAACTGTTTCCAGCCTCCCAAAACTGAACTTTTGTGAAAAATCCTTGATTAAACTTTGCTGAGGTGAAAACATCTGTGAATCTCTCTCAGAGACTGGAAGTGGTCATTCAGAGGTAAAAAAGAGGGGTAGGGTCAGGGATGCACTTCATGGGCTGCTGGCTGGACACAGGAGTGGGAGCTGATGGGACTCAAGTACCATAAACAAGAGCAGGTGATGCAGGATGATGTTGGGATGTCCTTTTTGTTTCAGTTGCTTTACAATCCAAAGGGGAGCAAGAGGAGAAAGAAAATCCAGCGCTCCCTCAGAGCCCAGCCCAGGGATTTTGCTTCCCTGGTACTGTCCTGGGCTGGCCAGGCCCTCCCTGGGGAGTGGAGCTCTGTGACTCCTGTGAGTGCAGCAGGGACATCCCCTCTGCTCCCTGTTTGTGTTCCTGCTGTGCTGAGAGCTGCAGGGACTGTACAACGTGGTTCCACCCATCCTCCTTGCAGAGCTGGCTTCCACCCTGGGGCTCTTGGGAGCAGTGATTCATCCTTTAGTAGATAATGCCTGGAAAATGCAAAGCAATACCTGTGATTTGAAAAGTTTAGATGAGCTTGAGCAGGAGCATCTGTCTGAGCAGGACCATCCTTCATTCCCTGTGTATTGTGATAAGGGGGCTGAAGCTGCTTTCCTTATCACTGCTGAGATGCACTGAGTGCATCCCCTTCATCAAGGCAAGAGGCAAATATAAAGGAGTCTTAGAGAAACAAATGGATTAGCCTTTTCAGCCAAGGCTTGTAAGGTCTGAATAGATATGATATAAACTCATTTTAATGGAGTATCTGCTTTTTAAACTCTCTGCTGTTTGTATCCTCTGAAAGGAGACAAACATGCCTGTTGGTCCTGGCAGTTATTTTATAAATTAAACAATGACTGTTAGCCAGGAGAATTATAAGCAAAGCTATGGAGAAATTTTTCACTGCAGCAAAGCTGACAAGGAGGAAAAACGACCCATATTTTTCTGTACTGTTCTGATTTTTTTTTTTTTACAGAAACAAAAGGCTCACTTCAAGGTAGAACAGCAACTCCTTTTGCATTAATATTACGTTGTAGTGAGGGTGTCCAGTATTCTCTAACTTATAGGATATCTCTCAGAGGCACATTTTTTGCCCTTTCATCTTGAAAAGCTACATACAGATCAGATTGAGGCTCTATCAATATGTTTCCAGTTGAGGAATTCCCAGCAAAAATACCTGGGTTATGCCTGTAGAACTGCCACAAATATAGGCAGAGAGAAGTCATACAGCCCCGCCTCTTCTCTGAATTACTTATTTCAAGTCAAAAGGTAAATTCCTTTTTGAAGGTAACTCCTAGTCAGGACAATTTTAATAAATGAACAGCAAAACATCCAAAATAGTTACAGGTGGCTTTGCCATTGTAATAGCTGCAGGTACTCTTTAATCCATACTGATAACTATTCATACACTTTTTTTAATACTGCCTTTTCTCAGATACTTCAGAAATTTGTGGGGAGAATGAGTTGATCAATTAAATGTAAGCAAAAATAAAGCTCAAAGTCCAGAGTGTGTTTTGGCTCAAAACAAGACAAACTGACAGGCTTTACACAGGGTTTCCATCAAAGGCACTGCTCCTTTTCTGAACCAGTTTGGTCTGCAGGGAGTGGTGAGGATGGATGTTTGCAGCTCGTGCTCATGCACAAAACCTCCTGGGCTATTGCTCTGATTCTTTGTAATGATCTAACCAGGGCTGTGATGCCAGCTGAACCACATCCTATCTTAAACTGAAAAAAAAAAATCTTGCAAAGGAGTCTTAAAGACTGAATGATTAAGCCTGAGATGTAGCAGAAATATGGACCTGACTGCAAAGCAGGACATGAGGTTAAACCCTGTCAGCGTCTGCTGCCAGGTCACTGGGCAGAAATGAACCCCCAGAAGGAGCAGCCCCAGAGCCCAGAAATGTTGTTGGGTAAGGATCAGAAACCCCTAGAAAACAACGGGAAAACCAGCCCTACTCTAAACAGATTTATCTCTGCTTACTGGTATGAGGAATAGGAAGAAAGAGTAATTGAAGATATGAAATGAAAAGTTAGGGGCCCCAGGTGATCCAAATGAGCTTGGGTTAGGGCTGTTCCAGGGAGCAGAGCCTTGTGCTACGTGGGACACCCACAGCAGCTCACTGCTCCTCTCTCTCTCTCCAGCTGGAAAACCAGGATTGTTGCAGCATGTTATCTAATTTCAGCTATAATTTGCCAACAGGAGAAGCAGAAATACCATTACTAGTTTTTCCCTGTTTTCTTTTCTCGAGAGAACAGTTTTTCTTTTGCTACTATAAGAACTGGGAGAATGAAAGTTGGCTGGTTTTCAGAGGCACAGAGTGCCTCCAGCACCATCTGGAACCAGTGTGAGCAGCCAAACAGCTCAACAGCACAGAAAATCTTCCTGTTTTCAGACCCCTCCCTTTCTGCACAGCTCTGCACATGAGCGCTGCACAAAAGATTCTTTCTGATGAGGATCCAGTTGGCACCCACATAAACTATATTTTCCACTGTCTCCCAGCAGGGATGGATTGCATCTTCCTTCAGAGAGAGGCCAGATGATTTTTATTACAAATGAACCAAAACCTTGAGTCAGGACATGCACTACATTTTCCATGACAGCCCTGGCTGAAGGATCCTGATAGGAATTTAAGGATAATTGAGCTCTAGTCTATAGCTCTGTAGGCAGGTAACAAATATAGCAGCTTCCAAATTTGGTGTGTCACCAAGCCAGGCTGGGTGAAAGGATAAATGGCCCTGAGATGAGCGAGGATCAGTCAGGATCCTGAGTCTGAGCCCCAGCTGTTCATGGTATGTCTCCTGTCCTTCCCAGGACATGTGGGCAATATCTACTGTAGTAAATCAAATGTGTCCAAGGCTGTTTCTTGGCATCAAGACTGGCTGGTAAAGAGTTGCCTGTGCAAAAGGGGACAAACTTTTTTTTGCAAGGCCTGTTATGTTAGGATAAAGGGTAATGGTTTTAAATTAAATCAGCATTTATTTAGATCTGATATAAGGAAGATAATTTTTACAAGGAGGGCAGTAAAACACTAGCACAGGCTACCTAGAGAGGCTGGTGGATGCCCCATCTCTGGCAATATTCAGTGTAAGGTTGAACAGGGCTCTGAGGAACTTTATCTAATTAAAGATCTCCCAACTCATTGCAGGGGGCTTGAGGCTTGATGGCCTATAAAGGTCCCTTCCAACCCAAATCACTCTGTGATTCTATGAAATCCTGCTAAACTTGGCCTGTGTGACAGATTGGTATGTTACAATGTGGTTTTACAGGGGCAAACTGAATGGCAAACTGAACTTGTGATCTTTGAGTGTCTCTTAGTTGTGGACTGCATTATTAGAAGTGCCAGATGGATGGGTATAAAATGCAGTTTGTGTTTAATAAAAGATAGAAAACAGTCAGAAATGGTCCCTGAGAATGGTGAAACAATGGGCCTCTTTCTGAGTGGGCTTTGGTGGCAGGCAGCCCCAATTTAGTGATCACCACCACAGCCTGACACTGAAGACTGCCCAAGCAGTAAAAAGCCACCCCATGATGATCACCTTGGCTGTCATTCTCATTTCTGGGGCATGTTTCCTGGATCACCTTTAGGTGAATCCTCAGGTACTCTTGCCCTGAAGGGCTGTTCCAGGCCAGGCTCTGATTCAGCTTCCCTGCAGCAGCTCTGGTCCATGCCTGTGATGGCTTTGGCCATAGATTTGTTTGTGCTCAGGGTTTTGGAGGTGTCTGATGCTTTTTCATTCCCTCTTTCCCTCTCATCCCAATCTGTATTGAAGATATTCCCAAGTATATCCCATGGCCTGAGTGCTACCTGTGTTTCTCCATGGAATTTTTCTGATCTTGTACTCATGTACATTATCTAAGTATACGTGCAGCGTTTTCATCACATCAAGAAAGGTCCTTTCCCCAGCTGGAAGCTCATTGACTTTTCTATAAAACTTGTAGTCAGAAACACTCTTTAATTAAGACTGTACAGAAAAGAGCTTTGATTCCAGACGTGTGTTACAGCCTGATGTTGTTTTCTCTGTCACTGCAGCAGATTACTGGAAGTGTATTTCTTGATTAAAAAGATTGTGGGCAATTACATTCCATTTCCACATCTTCAGCTAGACAGTAGCTTGTCAGTGGGTCACTGGGGGGAATCAGACTGCCAGAACCTTTGTACACGTTCAATTTATAAAGGACTAGTTTTGGCACAGCACCCAACAGCCCCAGACAGCCAATCCCTTATTCATGCACCATTAGCCACAGGGAACATTTTTAAGTGAACCTAATGTTCAGGGAGCCACGAGGGCTTGCCTGAACTGACTCAGCAGTTTGGAAGGTCTTTTCTCCCTTGAAGGGATCTCACTGACTTCTGAATGTGCACAACCTAAGTGCTCTTTCCCCCCTTGTAGCCATCTTTTTTTTTGTTTTTTATGGACTGGGAACACTGTGGTTTGAAAGCAGAGAAGCAGTCTGAAGAATAGATACCTGCCATAAGAGTTTTCTTTAGGATAACTAAAATGGTCAAAGGGATGATCAGTTGCTTTAAGAGTGTCTGAAGAAGATGGGGAAACAGTGAGTGAGGAATCATGTTTGAGCTAGGCAAAAGTCACAGATCAAGTGAGTGGGAAAACTGTTTCCTCACAATTAAAAAAAAATCACCAGTTTTTAAAATAGGTAAACTTGGAAGCATTCAATAAACTAATAGACAACCAGCTTGTTATTGAAAGGGCTTCTTTATTCAGCATGTAGTGACTTCCCAAAACCTGCCACCACAGAGCACTGGAGACAGCAGTACCAGCAGGCTTTTTGAACTGGAGGAATTACAGACAAAAGGTCCAGAAAGTGACCCTGAAATCACTAATCAGAGGTCTTCCCTATGACTTCCTAATACAACAGTTGTGGGTGTTAGAGGATGGGTTGCCAAATGTGACCAGGCCAACACAGAGTCCCTAAAGAGCATCTCCCTTCAGACCACTGGGCTTATGGTGCCTTATGTTCTCATTTCCTGGACTGCCAGTGCTTTTGGGCTGCCTCTGTAAAGTCCCTTTAAGAGAAGAGAAGATATTTAAGATCTGATCCAATTTCAGCTTCAACCTCTATTTGTATCTGTAAGTAATACGGCTCTAACACTTTTAAAACCAGGCACTGATATTTGCTTCTAGTTTAACTCTGTCTCTTTATATTTACTGGATATATTTGTATTCAGTGCAATAATGAGATTCCTCAAAATCTCTTCATGCATGAAAAGAAACTAAACTCAAACAGCTCAGTCCTGTGAATAATAAGGTGAGATGTGTCCCAGTGGGTCTCTGCCTGTCCAGGGCTGGAATTTCTTTATTGCCACAGGCTCATTTTACGCCCATGCTCTTGGAAGTTTAATTAATTGCAAATGCAGGCAATGGAGAGTTGCTTTGCAGTACAGGTGACTTTGGGCCAGAAGCAGGTGTACATCCAACATACAGGAACTACATCCCCACATCAGTGTGTGCTGCAGAAGAGACAATTTCCTTTGAGCACCATCTGGCCAGACACATAGCTCAGTGCAGAGATCCAGCCACTGATCTTTGAAACTGTGCAGGGAGCATGACACGATGGCACCATTAGGATTAACTATACTTTCCTACCTCATTTGGTGTACTTCTGTGTGAAGACTTATGTTAGGACAGGAACTAACAGGAGCAGTCCTAACTCAATACAGTCATGACTCAATACAGAACTGTATTTTTCTAAGGCAAATTTTTATTTACGTGCAAATGCAGATCTGGAACTGAATTTTTATGTTTTTTTCTAAGTATTCTTTGTTTCCCCTTGGACTGTCGTCCCTGCAAGGTCCTCTAGATGATCCTAGTGCTGAGCATCATGGTAGGGAATGACTCCAGATCTCCCACAGGTTCAATGTGCTGGAGCTGAACCTGGAGCATCTGGAAGGACAGGACACTGAGCTTAAAAGCAGCCCTTGCTTTTCAGTTGCTGAGCTGCAATTCTGCCTGGTGCTGTTCCATCAGTGCTGTGCTCAGAAGCTGCTTCTGCTCATATGCCAGCAAAAGTCAGACTTTTTAAAACAGGGGTTTGATTGAGGAGAGGGGACTGAAGTGGCAGAAGGAGATTTATAACTCCATCGTGGCTCAGCATAGATCTTCTCTTAGAAGGCAAACAAGGGCACCTGGTTTTGCCCAGTCCTTCAGTGTTTCTGATTCACAGAAAAAAAGCCTCAGATCTTCTGCCATATCACTGCAGATTAACACAAAGAATTATTTGGATGCTGTGGTTGGAGGAAAATGCTTCCCTCTATGCTAAAGGCCCTGACATTCTCTTTTGGGTGGGAGCCTCTGTGTAGGTACAGCCTGGCAGAGGTGTGTGAGATGCTCAGGGTTTGTGCAGCTAACACAGGCACAGGGATTATCTATGGAAGGACAAGGCAAGGGGCCGTGCTTTGTTTCAAGTTGTCTGTTTAGAGCAGAATAGCCCAAGTCACCTGTAACAGCAAAGCACAGACCTCAATTCTAGCTGAGTTTAGGAGTTAACACTTCCAAAGGAAGACAAGCAAAATCTTATGACTTCTATTTTTTTCTGAATTACTGAAACTAATTATTAACTAATAAGATGTTAAGCAAAGATACAAGGAAACTCTTTTGACAGCAGAAACCTCCAACACTGCCCCCCAGTCTGCACATCTGGGTTTTGCCTTCTCTTGGTCTGCTCTGCAAACTGAACTCTGCAAATGGAGATTTCCTCCAGCATCTCAATCCACATCTGTGCCTGCCCCAGCTGCACCTGGGGGCAAAGCAATGGAAAGTAGCCTGGGAATGCTGTAAAATTCAGGTCTGGTAAATATGCCAAACCTCCAGTAGGAAACTCATGTATGGGGTGGAGGCTGGGGAGCCTGCTCACACACTGCCTGGTGTGTGTGGTGTCACCAAAGTCAGCAGCCCTGGAGTGATCCACAGGGTAAATAATGGGGCAGGGCTGCCTCAGGCACCCTTCCTGGGCTGAAGGAACACTGCAGCTGCAAACCATCTAAAAGCAGTAAGATAGACAGCACTCAGCTAGAAAATAGCTCTTTATGGGCATGTTAAAATATGGCCTGCATGTGGCTGGGTATCTCTCTTTGAATGACTTTCCCCTAGCAGAGAAAAATGTCTGGCTTCTATTTACATGACTGAGAGCACCCTTGAACTAAATTAATTTTGTAAATGTTGGACTGGCAGTGGGAGGGTTGATTTCTAGAGAAATTATTTTAATAATAAAATGCCTCATAAAAACTGCATTGGCTTCAGCCAGGCAGACAGTGGGCAGCTAGAAACTTCTGACTGCTTCACTTTAACCCAGTGCTTTGGGGCTAAGCAAAGCACAAATGCCATCATGGCTGTGGTAAATGTCCCTCATGAGCAGGAAAATCAAGGGCAGCACTATTTACATCTGGTCAGAGCAGAGGAGAGTGTGACAATCAGTGAGTAAACTTTGTGCTCCCCAGACAGCTCTATGGAATCAGTGGGATGTCTAGGCTGGCAGCCTACACTTGGCATTTCCCATATTGTGCAGTGCTGTGACAAACACAAACTTTAGACCTCCTCCCCCTCAATCTTTTCTGTTCTGTGCACTGACTCACTCCTGACTTTGCAGTGAGAAAGACAGTGGGGTTTCTGCATTGCTGGGTTCATATGTCTGAAGGTATCATCTCAACATTTTCCAAGGCCTCCATAAATCAGGTCTGAGAGCTAAACAGTCTCGGGAAACCCTGCTGAACTTTCAGGAAAGCCTTACTGCCAGAAAGGATGCTCTGATGGGAACACTGTATTCCCAAGCCAAATTGCCCTTGGAATCACTTCCCCTTCTCTGCCAGTTAATAAAACCCTAATTTCTCAAAGGGAAGTTCATGCAGAGTTTTGACTTTGAAAAATAAGTGCCAGCAAGTATCTGCTGTTTAGTATAGCCAGTTCTATTGATATGCAATATTTAATAGGAAGTGTTTAAACATTATAGCAGCAGCATAAAAACCTGTGCTTGACCACAAAGAACAGTGTCCAAATTATTCCTATGGCATCTACTGAAGGTATAATTTAAAGTAAGTCTTCCAGAAGTCTGATAGGCTGTCTTGTCACAACCTAAAACTTCTATGAAGTAGTTTCCTGAATGTTGCCCTGGGGTAGGTTTGTTTGATTCCTTTTTATTTTTCCCCTTGTTGACCTACTGCAGTGGACATCAAGCAAAGCATTTGGCAGGTTTCTCATAAATATAACCTTGAAACTGTGGAGCAATCTATGGGTGAAATGTGGCCAGCCTATCTGTCCATCAAATGACCCTGTAGATGCCAGAGTTAGGAAGGAAAGCAGATTTAAAAAATTGAGTGTATCCTCTCCACACACCACCCTGCTACATGGCCCTGTCAGTTTATACTGCAGGGACTCCTCTCCACCCCTTTTCTATTTCAGGTCTTCTGACACAGCTAATTATGGCAGCAAGTGACTTGCATCAATGACATTCAGGGAGCACAAGCATTTGTGGGTTTGGGAGTTCTTGAGCGTTGCCCTGTCTGCAAATTTTTCTTCCTCCAGTGAAAGTGTTATGGTTTACTATTTATATATGTTTAGGAAAACTCTTTTACTGTACATTCACCTTTTCTACTTTATCACCAGTTATTAATTATCTTGGATAATTAATAGTCTCAGAGGCCTGTCATAGGCAGGGACTCTAAAAACTATCTTCCTTTCTGCTATGCTTTTTTAAGCTTGAGAAGCAAAATTGCTTTTCTAACCCAAAGAACATAGCCAGGGAACAGGACCTAGGTTCTTTGCTACCTCATGAATCACCAGACAGGGAATGATTCTGCACTGGAACTTGGAACAGCCTAATAATTCAGGAGCCAGGAGACATCCTAGCTCCCCCCCACACCCTGGCCTTACATATGGCCTTGCTGCATTGCTACTGGATATAAAAAGCCTACAGGGCCTGCCTCAGTCAGGAAGCAGCCAGGACTGTGAAAGCAGATGAGAAGCAGACTTAATTCACTCAAGGAAAATGAGGCCAATAGAAAATGAACATTATTTTCCTGTCTATAATTGCATTTTAAGTGCATTATAAGTAGATGATGGAAACTATGTGCTAAAGTGTCCAACTGTTCTTAATTGATTAAAATAGCTTCTGAACGCTGTTCTGTTGTGGATTTAACACATTATACCATTATACCAGGCTGAGTCTGTAGTTAGCTACGTGTTTCTTCTCTGGGTCAGAGAGTTTCCACAGTTCAGAGAGTGCCACTTGGTACTGGCAGTCACCTGCCTCTGTCCCACTGACCTCAATAGCAAGGCAACTGCAATGTATCAGCACCAAAACCCTGCTGTCTCCCAGGCAAGCTGAAAGAGTCTTTCCCAGTGGTTAATATAACATTCAGCTTCTAGAAGCAGAGATTGGTGGTCAGACATGCTGAGCTGGGGGCATTGTGCCTAGCTGTCCTATTTATTTATTTATTTATTTATTTATTCATTCATTCATTCATTTTATTTTTCTTTTATTTATTTTATTTCTTTCCCTCTACCCCAATGGCAAATCTCTGATGTGAAGCTCTGTGGTGTTTCAGTTTGAATGTGTTAATAAATTTCCCCCTGAACAACCCAGAGCAGGCCTGGGAGTGAGCACAGAATGAGCCCCACTGGAAAACTGCAAGGAGGGGAGAGTGGCAGAGGGTTTGGGATGGACAGGTGGAAAAAATCATTTATCCCAGGCCAGCAGGGTGAGGAGGACTATGCCTGGCTCTGATCTGGTAAATATTACATTGAGTTAAAGCAGCATGGTGAGACAGGAACTGAGTTTGTCTTCTGTGGGAACTTCAGACCTGGGACTGCATCTGTTTCTGAGTCATATTTCATAGCTCAGAGATGGGGGAAAAGGTGAGTGTTTTCCCTGCAAGATGAGGTAGGAAAATCAAGAGTCTCTTTTCTCTATGCAAGGAAGATATTAGGAAAAATAACTGTCTGTAGGGTCCTAGAATGAAAACATTATTTATCCTACCAAGGCTTTTGTTCTCCAGCCAGAGAATGAGGAGCTCAGCTCTGAAGCATATTGAAGTTGGCTGCAGTACAGGTTGCTCAATATTAATTAAAAAAGAAATAACAGCAGCATAATCATTATGGCCAGCCCAGTGTTTTATTCCACCCTCTTTAAACAGACTAAATAAATCACTGACTTAATAAATATTTCCCATGAAGTAGCATGGCAACAGCTCCAGTTCAGTGGCAGGCGTGCAGACAGCAGAGTCCTGCCAGAGCCTGAACACCCCCATTTGAAAGGCAGCACCTCTGGGCCTTGTCTTTAATTGCAGAAACCTTAAATCACACAGCCCATCTTGTTCTAGGCACGATCTCTGGTGTTAACCTGTTGTCAAAATAAATTTGATTTGCAAATATACAAGAGCTGGGCTGATACTTTAATTTTAGATCACTTATCTGAATGCAGTTTTCATGCAAGGATTTAAGCATATGCCTGGCTTTAAATAGGTACTAAGGGGAGACCTGAGAATAAAGCAGTGAGGACAAGATATATAATTTCATTTAGGTTCCTAATTTCTTGTAGACTTTTTAAACACTTTTAACACAGATTTACAGAATGTTCTGAGCTGGAAGGGACCCATGAGGATTACTGAGTCTAGCTCTTGAGTAAATGGTCCACAAGGGGACTGAGCCCACAACCTTGGTATTATCAGCACCCTGCTCAAACCAACTGAGCTAAGACTTGAATGAGAATAGGGATTTCCAGGAAGGATTCAAGAACCAATTTATTCTTATGCCTTTGACTTTTTAACCTAAGTGCAACTAATACTGTCAGATTTCAAGTATATGCTTTTGCTGGGTGGCACCTGGAGGCTCTGTAGTGGGCATGGCACTTCTCCCAGTCTCCACCTTTATTATTCAATGTTAAGGCAGAAAATTGAAGCATTGCTAATTAAAGTGGGAAGGAATTTTTCAACTTTAAAAATTAATGCATATATCTGGAATCTTCCCTGGAATTCAGATGGTTTCCTCATATGTCAAAAAACATCTCAAGTAACCATGTCTTTCCTGTAGGTTAATGTGTATGAATTAATTTTAATCCATGTGATAAGTGATATGAAATTGAGGTGAAAAAAAACAAATAATAAATCTCTTCTGACCGTGCATATTATTTAAAAAAATGCTTAAAATAAATTGGTTAGTAAATGAATACAAAGCATTTGACATCAGGGGTGCTTCTGACTAACATCCACACAGCTGCTAAAATGGAAGTTTTGTCATCCCAAGTATTAAATGGAAGGGAGGTCAGAGAAATTCATTAAACAAATATATAGGAAGCCTGACCTAGCAGTCATTAGAAACTCAAATCAATGGGTATTTGTCTTGCAGGACAAACCCTTTACTGCTTACAGAAACATTAAATAACCATGGACTTGGATCAGGTAGATAGAAATCTATTTTGGAAGGCTTTTGTTTGCAGCACAGGACATTTTCAAGAGCATTTAATTGTACTTTTTCATTTGGGAACTGGATGGTAAATCCTATACCACATTGACTGAGACCACAGCCTCATAAAACTCTTGCAGCAGCATTTGCCCTAAACAACAGCAAATTTGTCAATGCCTGACTTTAGTAACACAAAAGCAAGAGCTCTTGTAGCAAAAAGAGAACTCCCTGTGACAAGTCTTTGGCCAGAGCTGTAACAAGCTCCATTTTAAGTTTCAAACTGCAGTGATGTTAGCAAATGACAAGAACAGCCTTGGCTCCTGGGATGTGCCACAAATGGCAGCTCTGTCACTGTCAGAACTCAGGAGACAGCACAGGCCAGACCTCTGGGAAACATCCTCTGGATACCTGGAATTCCATATTCTTATTTGGGAGACATGCAGTAAATAACACCAACACATACTCATTTTTAGCCTTATTTTGCATCCTGGTGAGAGGCTTCTGCCAATTTCAATCATGTTAGGGTCATGTCTCCAGTGTCTCTGAACCCTTTCCAAGAATGGCAGCAGTCATTTCCGGGCTGCTGAAAGGGCTGAGTATCTCAGGTTGTTGCTCATTGCAACACAGGCTGCTCTTAAGTCTCTGAATGATTTCTCTCTTTGTATTTCACAGGACACAACGTTGGTAACTGCAGTTAGATGTTTCAAGGGCTAATCTTTTAAGAAGAAAAACTATTTAGCATTCAGATTTATTTGTTTATGGCCTACATGTTCACCAAATTCTGGACTTGGTGACAATAATATAATCTGGGAGTGTTTCACTGGAAGCTCTGAGCAGTGACTGGGAATCAAACTTCTCCCTGGTTGATGTGGTTCAGCTGTAGATAAATAAGCACTTTGTGCTTTGGTATATTCCCTGTGCATTCTGCTTCAGTGGTTCACTTCCCCTTATTTTGATTTATTTTTTTTTCCCCAGCAAAACTTAAGACAGAGCTGTGCAAACTTGATAACCTTAAGGAATTATTCGGGACACAGTGCTCTAGGCATAATTCTGTCCTCCTTTATCCCATGAACAGCAAAGACCATAAATCACCTTCCATCAGCTTTGGCATGCAGGGCACTCAGGAAATGCTATGCAGAGCTCTCCATCATGTAAATCTAGGCTGGGACTCTATGACCAGTGAAGACTTGGTTCCAAACAGCAAGCAAAGAAAACTATAAGACTAAATCTTGATTCCTCATTCCATTCCTGTTTTATTTTTTTGGTTGGTTTTGGTTTTGTTTTTTTGGGTTTTCTTTGTGTGTTTGTTTTGGGTTTGTTTGGTTTTTTTTTTTGGAGTGATGGGGGAGTGCTTGGGTTTTTTTTTGGTAGGTTGGTTTTGGGTTTTTTTTGGGAGGAGGGGAGGTGGGTTTGGTTTGGTTTTCTTTTTATGTATATTGAAAAGAAACAATGCATGCACATACTACAGCACCTATCTCTTGGTCTACCTCTACCTTAAAAACATCCTTTTCCTCATTTTCCAACCTCTGAATTTTAATAATCCTGTTTTAAAATATGGGAGAACTGAACTGTGTATAATGCCAGCTTATTTTTGAGGGGGTATGGGTGGGTAGGGTGTGATTTTTAAGAGAAAACTTCTTTTTTGGGGTTTGACTCCCGACACTAAAGTGATTCTCCACTCTGTCTGAAAATGTGCACTCAGAAACTTTAAACTACAAACTGTAATATTCAGTTGTTAAGGCAGCAAATTATGTGAGCAAGGTGTTATAATGCTGTGATTTGAACACCTTGGAAATGCTGAGGCAAAATATTAAAATATTTGAAGGCATTTAATGAATAATAAATGTATTTATTATTGCTGTGCCACTCAAGCAGGGAAAACAACATCAGCTTGCATGAAAATACATCGGCAACTGCTCTGCAGCAAACAGAAGTTGATTTTATACACAAATCTTTCCTGTGGCTGGGGTAGAAGTATTTCCTTGAATGCCTTTTACACATAATTCCTTCCTTTTTGCATAGGAGAATTGTGGTTCTCCCTCTTTGCATGTACTTGCACTTCCTCGCCTTTTTTTAGTTCCAGCAACTGGAAACTATTTCTTCCTTCTCCTTTTTTGTAACCTGGTGAAAAAGTGCTTTTATTCCTTCACAAATTCCTTTTCTAAACAGTAGCCAGCAAGGACTTTACGGGGCAGTGATTTTCACAGCACCCTTTCAGCGTCCCTGGAGTTGTTCTGCTGTACAAGCAAATGCAGCGTGGTTTTGAGAAGGATTGAAAATAAATGACTTCAGATTTTCTGCTCTGTACTCACACCCATGTTTTAAGCACAGCTTCTCAGAAACTTACAGAGACCTAAAAATACATCTAAAAGAAAGAGTTATATAGAATCATCTTTGCTATTTTGTTGTGATTGTTATTCATTCAAGCACATTTTTGCCTGTAAAATATATTTTTACAGGAGCTTTGGTAGTTATTTAACACCCTGCATGTTAATTTGTTTATGGGCACAATAAGGAACATGTTAATGCAAGTTTATATTAGCAAGAGCTGTGTGGGGAAAAAAGAAAGTGCTGATACATTGAGAAGAAAGTGTAAGAACAGAAATCAGAAAATTTTGCTGAGCAAATCTGTTTGGAAATAAAATTAATCCTTTGTATTCAGTTCTTCAAATAAAGTCGGAGGAAACTCCTTAAGATAACCTTACAAAGAGATCAGCTGGGGGAAAAGAGTGCTGTAGTTAGCCCATGTTATGTGATAAAAGTAAAAAAATTGTAGGAACTTGATTGTTCATCTTTTTACTCTGACACAAATTGCATTAAAGGATTTACTGCTTTTTATTTCATGATAGCACAATTATGGGAAAGAATATAGTAAATACTGGACCAGATCCTACTTTCCTCACCTCTACATGTTTGATCTTCTAATTTTATTCCTTATTTTAAAATTCTCTTTGATGTGGCTTTCAAGGTGAGGAATATTCTTGACAGCAGCAGTGACATGGCACAGCAACAGGACTGGCTCAGCCATCTGAACCTTTTTTGGAACTGCTCCTGCTTTCTCCTCTCTCTTACAGTAGCATTTTGCAAAAATCCATTCTTTTAGAGAGTAATGGTTTAATAACACAGGATAAACAGGTTTAGAATAGACTGTTGTTTGCTGCTATGAAGTAAGATGGGAGATTAAATAATAGATCATATACAGAAAAGGTTGAAAATTAGTCTAATCACTCACAAATTCTGAAGGAACATCTATTCTTATTTTCCCCTGCTGGTTACTACTCTGTCTTATGGTTTAAACTGCTTTAAAAAATGCTGACTTTCTCTATGTCATAGAACTTCAAAATATTTCAGAGAAGTGCTATTGGGCAGTTGTGTAATAAAATTACTGTCTGCTTGCAATCATATATTCTGCTGCTTTCCAAAGATCATCTTCTCTCAGGACTTAATAGGGCTGGGGGAGAAATTTTTCTTGTCCAGATCAAACTTATCACATTTCCCAGACAGCCAATGGGTGAGACACTTTAATGGATCATGTGGTGAAGAGGGGGAAAAGCAAGGAAAATGTCCTAGCCAAGGAGCTGGGGCTCTAGTTTCATGCTTTAGAATTATTCCTTCCTCAAGCCCCTTCCTCCCTGAAGAACTGAGCACCTTGGTGGTGCTGCTCTAGCTCTGGTTGAGGCAGTCCTGGTTTTCCTGCAGAAAACAGATTTGAAGTGCTGTATCTGCTGTGTTGGTTATGGACCATGATCTTTTCTCAGAGAAACAGTGGTGGCAATGCTCTTTGAGAGGTTCCCAGAGCTCCTCTGCCTCTTCTCCCCCCATTCCTGAGAAGGGGGACCTGGAATTACCTGCTGTGTGATTTTTGAGTTAGGGTTTTGTAACCCCACACTCCTTGCACTTGGAGAAGGCACTTGCAGCTGCTGCTGAGCCATTTTGAGGAGCTCTGTGTGCACCCAGGCAAGGTCACTGGGCCCATCTCAAACCTTGTCACTCCACTGCCCTGGATGTGCTCACTCTTGGTGTCCTCCAGAAACGTTGTTCCTGTGCCTGCCACTGACTGAAATCCATTATTATCTCCTTAGAACAGACCTAACCATGGTGCAAACTGTTTTACATACCATGAACTCTGTGTGAGCAGATGTAACTTGCAAATGGAGGAAGAAAGATGTTGTTGCAGGAAACTTTTTTTAAATAAAGAATTAGGAATAAAAAGAGGCAGCATAGATTCCTGTCCAGTGTTTCTCTCTCTTGTGGGATGACCTGTTCCATTGCCTCCTGTTATGTTTACTAATGTGTAGCTTAAATTGTCACTTAAGCTACCTCTCAATTTACCCAAAGGTTTTAATGTAGGAACATGAGGAGATTACAGGAACAAATTGTCAGGAGAAAAGAAAGCTAAAGACAACGGTTCTGATCCCCACACAAATAAGGAAACAAGACATTCTTTACACAGAGTATCCCACTCTTACCAAGTCAAACACAAAAAATTTTGCTAGACTGCCAGTGTTATTTCCTTCTCCTAGTTTTAAAAATGCTGCAGGCATGAATGTTTTGCAGATACTTGCTTCAAGACACAAATAGTTGTTCAAATGCAAATAGAAAAATACAATATTTTCTTTTTCCTAGGAGATGGAAAATCACTTGGAAAATTGTTCTGCACTGTGTCCAAAATATCAGCAAAGCATTTGTGCACTTCAGTGTCCCACGGCAATGTTCTGAGAATGATGCCAACCATCATTGATTTCCATTTCGGAAAGATCCCTTTAAAAAAGTGTTTCAGCTTGAACAACCAAAAGCAGGCATAAATTATTTCTTTTCTCAACATTTCCATGCTCATTCTGTGACATCTATCCACATAAATCTTTATCTTTGGTGGGAGGGTAGTAGGGAACGCAGAAAATCACAGGTTAGTACAAAAAGGGCACTTATTTTGCATGTGTGTGTTTTCTGACAGTGTCTAACATTCCCCTGCCCGCACAGGCTGTCACTTCAGCCTCACTTCAGCCCTGCACCTGAGAGGGGTGGGCTTCAGGACCACGGTAAGTTCACCTGGCTCAGAGTTAGACCTGGGATTACCCCTTTGTGACATTAAAATGTCAATAATGTATGCACCAACCTTGCCAAATCTCTCTCTGTCCTCTGCTTAGAAAGCGTTGACTCCACAAAACCTCCTGTTAGATGCCAAATTCATTTATTTCAATTCCTGAGCTGGAGTCAGCTTCCAAACAGGCTCCACAGCAGTTTGCTACAGCTCCTGCTTCCAGCTGGCCAAGCTTCGAAGTGCACTAGAAAGGCTCATATGTTCCTGGAGATGAGAAGTTTCTCTTTACTTCATTCACCTGAGAAAATGGCTTTCAGAGCTGTGCTAGAGCTATTTCCAGCAAGGTTCACGTTGATGTGTTTCTGTTATTACTGTGGCATAGCACATACCATGGCCATAACTGCAGATGGGGTAGGGAACTTCAATAAAAAGTATTACTTCCAGTGTGCTAGGGTTATTATTATGTTTCCAAGACAGCAGGAAACCAAGGTCATGCATCTTTAGAAGTTACCTCTTGTCAGCCAAGACAGAGTAATACACTGCCTTTGAGCTGGAGACCCTCTCAGAAAACCAAATAAGTTTAAATCACTAAAAGAGAGTTCATAAAAAACCTTAGCCTAAGTTGGTTGCTCCTGTGGCTCCCTTACCGAGCCAGTCTGTCCCTTTCAGTGTTAAACTATAATTGCTGTGAATTTTAACTAAGAAGAATTCAGTGTGGTCCTCTGCTTCCAAACTGCCCAGTGAAGTCACTGGAGCACATGGGAATGGGTTTGAGGGCAGCAGGTTTACACACACACTTACACTTTGAATATATGGGGCCAAGTTGCTATGGCAGCAATGGGAACTGCAGGGCAAAGGGTGAGAGGATCCCTTGCATTTGCAGTGTGGAGGCTGCTAAGTGTCACCCACCACACATGCAGCATGTCCAGACATTTGAAACCCAGGCAGGCATCACAGAAGGCTTTGCTCCATGATCAGAAGAAGGACACTTCAGCGCTAACCAAAAGGGAAAAAAAAGCCTAGCACTCAGCCAGCCAGCTGAGGTGTTTTCCTATGGATGGTGACTGATTAAATATCACCTGAAAGCATAACATCACTTTTAAAGCAAGATCCCAGGAGCAGGGGAAGCAGAGAGCTGTTCTGTCGAGTCAGACAGCACATTTAGCTCGATCTGTAGTTAATCTGTGCCTCCCTTGCCTGCGGGCAGGGGTAGGGAGCAGTGCTTGTAAGGTGCTATTCCTTCAGGTCTACAGTGTTAGAACAAGAAAAGAGGAATAGAAAAGCTCTGAGCTTCTTTAGTTTGGTGAGAAACTTAGTATATTGTCTTCATAACGCAGAGAAATGCTACAAAAATCTTGTGGTGTTTGTGGGCTCCAGTGGCTCCCAAGTCCTTCTTGACAGCCCTTTTTAGTGAGCAGCTGGTGGAAACCCCAAAGATGAACCCCAAGGTTTGCATCTGTGTGTGTTTGTGCACTTGTACACAGTTATAAACTATGTGCCCTCTCTATTTTTACCTCTACTCAACCTCTTCCTCTTACAGGCAGTGATGGTTTCCGTGCAGGTTGTGCTTCCTAACAGCTCAGTAGTGTCCTTTTCAGTCAATCCCAGTGTCACTGGGTAGTTTTGGAGACAAATACTGATGTCAGCCATTCCCTGATGGGTTGCTGTACAAGTCTGTCCAGTGAGCTTGAAATGGAGCAGCACATGAAGGAAACCCTTCCTTGGTTCTTGCTGAAACATTTCACTGTTTCATCAAGAGAGACAGTGTACCCAGCTGGGACCTGCTGCTTTTGCTCTTAATTGAGGGACAGAAAACACCTTAGCACTAAATATTGCTGAAGGAAACGTTCTTGGAATATATGCTGCTTGCATTTTCATTCCAGGTCTTGATTTATCTGGGGTTTGTTTTGCTTCTTTCAGAGAATCTGCTTGGTTTGGTTTGTATGCACTTATTATTTCTCACCAAAATCTCGGTTTTACAAGGATTATATGAAGTGCTTTAAATAAAAAAAAAAAAAAGAAAAAGAAAAGGCACATTCCTGTGCTGGTGGTTTTCTCTGCATTTTGAGATCTAAGGGTATCCAAAAGGCTTTTAAAATCGAATCCCAAGCTATGGAGTATTATACAAAACACCCTCTCTAAGAGCAATATTTCTTCATAAGAAAACTTACTCCATCTACTTTAATTCTCTCAGTAACCAAATTTTCTTTGTGCCTGTATTGTGCTTTCATTCCTCATCTAAAATATTATTTCCTTTGTTACACACATAATTTAAATCAAGACAATATTAGAAAACAGGAGGATGGCACAAAATTTCACTATCTATAACAGCCCAGCTATGAATGTTTCATGTGTGTGGGACTTTAGGCAAATAAAGGCCCTGAGGGGAGCTGGGTGCTGCTGCTCACCATGGCCAGGGTTTGCAAGGTCATGAGCTCCTGCACTTTTTTTTTCTGTATCATAAACATCACCAAAAATACTACCAATATACCTTCCATAGAAGTCTTTTAGTTTCTGATGCAAAGTCAATGGGAGTCTCCTCAGTGCCTTCCATGGATACAGGATCAAGACCCAAAGCAGAAGGCACCTGGAGAAAAACTCCTTCACAGATGCAATTCTGAGTTTGTTTTGGTTTTTTGGTTGTTTTTTTTTTCTTGCTATTACCAACCTGTTCCCATTCTCCAGGCAATTCTTAAAAGAGCTCATTACTAAGATGTGGCAGAAGGAAAGTGAATGCAGGTGTTTCCAGACAGGAGAATCTGCTTCTTCCCAGAAAATACCCATGGTGAGCATAGAGATGAGAACTGTCAGTGCTGTAATGGTGTGACAGAGTCTGAATGGCAGAGAATATAATGGGAGTCAACTCCGGTGTGCTGACCAAATATAGCACATGAAAAGAGTAAGGAGAGATATTTCTGAGTACTTTTGAAGCTGAACAAGAATTGAATCAGCTTTACTTGGGTATTTCCTTTCTAGCTGCCTTTTGCTTGCAACTTGCAAAACTGCAGTGATGATACAGTGAACTCAGAGGTAGAATATAATCCAGAAAACACCATTTTCTGGTGGTTTGCTGATGCAGATGGTGCTGGGAAACATTTTTGCTGGCTGTAAGGTACAAGATGATCACATAATGTTGTAAAAAATGAAAACAAAACAGAAGCAAGAAATGTTTTATAAAGTCGTGATTCTCAATATAGGGATTATCAAAATTTTAACCTTGTGTGATTTTCACATGCAGTGATGCTTTTGAAGCTGTGCTGAGGTTACTGTGCAAGGATATAAAATTCTTTATTCTAAAATGCTCTCATATGCTTGAAGATGAAAGCTTTGAAGCATAAATCCTTAATACCCCAAAATGGAAGACAAAATGAATGCAGTGTTCATTTTTTCAGAGTTCAGTCTTTTTGGTTTGGTTACTTTGAGTTTCTTGGCTTTTAGCAATTATGACTTATCATTATTTGGACTTCTAATAATGGGAAACACTTTCCTGACAAGATCTTACTGACAAAAATTGTCTCCCTCTGTGTTGAGAACCGAGGTTTCCTCTTCTTTTCATTCCCACTATTTTTCGTGGTCTCTGATGTGACTTTTGGCTCATGGCTCTCACCAGGCTTTTTAAAAATCACCTCCCTGGAAGTGTTCTAAGAGAGGTTGGACAGAGCTCTGAGCATCCTGGTCTAGTGAAGCTTCCTTGCCCATGGCAGAGAGTTGGAATGAGTTCAGCTTTAAGGTCCCTTCCAACCCAAACCACCCTGTGATTCTATAATTGATCTCTTCTCAGCTGAATTATGCTCAGACTGAGGGCTGAATTCTAACCTAAACTGGTGAAAATCCAAAACAATTCTACAACATATGGTGTGATATGGTTATTTGGTAAGAAGTCATAGATATATATCAGTGATGCTGATAGAGAGAGTGGGAACTTGAATTTGAATATAGAAACAAATTTGGATGGGTGACATCAGCTGCCTTGGACCAGTTTATGAGACAAACTAAATGTGTGAAGCAGCAAATTCTCCAGTAATCATGAAATCAATCAGATGGAGCAGGGAGACAAATGGAAGGCTTTACCACCCGGTAGTTTAGATTCACTTGGGCATGTGATCCTTTACAGCCATCAGTGCTGATTGAAAGTCTGAAGCAAAGCTTTGAAAGAAAACCTGTGATTTATGATAAAAAGAAATAAATCATTCCCTGTTTCTAGCAGAAGAAATGTGAGCATCTGTGTTTTCAGCAACCTTCTGTCTCATTTCCTCATCTTTCCCTCCCAACAAAGTCCTGCCTGACACTGGGGGATACAATGTTCTTCCTGTCTAGGAATCTCTCTGGCTGACTGCTATGAATTCTGAGTATCTGTGGGCAGGATCCCCAGAGGCTTGGTCTCCCCAGGGCTGGATTAAATAGATTTGAAACTCAAATATAATAGCTAAAATAATGCTGAGAAGAGGTGTGTGTCTCTGCAGCCATTGCTCAAGCAAACCCTTGTTTAGTTCACACACTGCTTCCTTTGTATTTGTGCCCAAAAGGAAAGAAAAGATCTTTAAAGGTTCCATGAACTCATGAAGATTCAGAGCTGAGCACAAGGCATTTGGAGTTTCTTCCAGATGTTTCAGTGAAAGTCAGACACTGATTTACAGTTTGTTGATCATGACTAAGCTTGTTAGAATACAGACTTCCACAGCCTTCTTTTAAAGTTCAGTGTCTTGAATTATCCTCCAAAAAGCCAGATGCCAGAATTCTTGCCTAAAGCTTTAAGGAATAGATGCAGAAGGTGATGGAATTGTGGGCCAGTTCTTCTGCACCTTCTGAAGGTCACCCTGCCTTACCAGGTGCACTTTGAAGATACTTTGCCAAACACTGCATGTGATCTTTCTAATTCTGCGTGGTTTTTGTTGTTTTTTAATCTACACCTTTTGAATAGCACTTGGGAAAGGCAGGTACATCATCTTTGCTCCTGTTTTAAATGACAGCTCAGGCTGCAGGCTTTAGGAAGTCCTCAATCTCAGTCCTTTAATCCTCCTTGAATGCTACTGCACTGCTGCTTCACTCACAGTAGGTTCTGGGATTTGTGTGGGTGTAGAAAGTGAGGAGAGTCAGTGTGGCAAATGAAGTATCCTGAATTGTAGCTATTACAGAGTATTAAGTAATTGCCCTTGGAAAGAAGTGGTAGTAGAAAATAATAGCATATTCATTTTGTTGTTGAAAATGGACTGTCTGTGCATATATCTGAAAATCCCAATTAAATTCAATCTTGATGCTCACAGCAGATAAGTATAATGAAGATTCTAAGAGATTTTCTTTCATACATATGAATAAAATAATTACTATGCAGCATATCTAAGTAGTTGACGCCATCAGAGAGTCTACCCTTGAAAAACAAAAAAGGAAGAAAATGTCCTTTTTTTTGTAGTCAGGAAGAAAGTATTGACTATGTATGTGGCATATTTTGGAAGTCACTAGCTGTAAGATGTATTTCTTTATAAACATGACAGTTCTGCTAAGCATGGTACAAAAACTCCCTGCTCTTGTACAAACACAGCTGAACTTATCTCTTTGAGGACGTGCTGAAAGTTGTGTCTTTTAATGTGACATCGTCTGCGCCATCAGCTCCTGGTGCAACAATGACACACACTTTCACTGGGCTTTGAAATGATGCAGCATGTTTATCCACCCACTGTGTATTCTTTTATCCAGTTTTGTACTGGAAGTTTTGCCTCTGGTACTTAAATGACAGTTGTGTTGCTTACTGCCAGGGAAAGCTGTCTGTGCTTCTACATGTCAAAAACTGGTAGAAATACAGTGATGCAAATTAAAGTAATTCAGGTGGCTATAAATGTTGAGCAGCTACTCTTCATTAATTAAATTGACTTGCAGCTCATTATTGGCAATGTAGGACAAAATTAGTAAACTTCCCTTTGCGTGTTTCTCTCTCAGGTTGCAATGCAATACCGTGAACTTGACTTCTGAGGCAAGGCTCCTGTCAGGATTACTTGCAGACAAGATGAGGTGAAAACATTTGTTTACTAATATGCTTCTTCTAGACTGAGAAATTAGATTTTATACCTAATATTCTCCATTTTACATTTGACCTGAACAGTAATATTTGGCAAATAATTCTGAGGCTCCAGTTCAGGAAACACATTTTGATTAAAGGCTCAGAATTGCATGAAAGCATAAAACAAGACATAATCTTTCTTTTTGTCTTGTGATTCCTTTCTGAATTAAATGACTTTCCAACATCCAACTTTTTCTCTGCATTTCTTTCCCTCCCCCGTTTTGTAGTCCAGAGGAAATAATTTGATAACAGTAGCTTGTTAAATTACTGGAGTTAGTTTACCTGAAAATATCTGATGATAATGTCATCAAAACAACAGGTTCTGAGCATGTTTTTGTTCCAGGTAAAATCCCTGCTCTTTCCTCATGACAGATATACCAACACTAGCTTTATAATGCTCAGTCAGAGCCATCTTATAATAAATTCTCATATTTTCCAAGTTTGCTGCTAGCTTTCCTGGAAATATCGATGGAGAAAACAGAGGCAGATGAGGCACACACAGATTGTGAACCTGTGACTGGAAAAATTGCACTGATCTTAGCTTCAGGTCCTTAAAGGAGAGCAACTATAGCACCTGTCAAAGGCCCATAAACAGAAGGGGAGAAGTCAGGATTGGAGGGAAAGGGAAGAGAGGAGCAGATCAGATTCAGATGTGATCCGCCCTCCTCGTAGATTTGCCCATCTTCAAAGCTGTACAGCTAATGAAGAATAATTATCACTTATTAATTTTGCATTATCTTAGCAATTGCTACTCAATAGTACCATATGTCACAAGGCTTCTCTTAGATGAAAAGGAGAAAATTCTCTTGTCTGCAGTGCCAGAGGAAATATCTCTTTTCAGTACCTGAGCATTAATCTCAAGGAGAATACTCCAAGACACGCATGTTGCACGGGAGAGAAAATGTACCATAATTTCCAGGGTATTTTTCGGTCTCATCAGCTGTGCTTGGGACTAAACATTACACACATCTTCAGCAGCATCTCTGCAAAAACTCTTTTAGAAGCTGAACTTTATTTGCCTAATTTTTGAGAGTTATCCCTTCAAATTAGTGACACTACAAATTTTACTCAAAACTAAAATGACAGATCTATCAGAGGAATATTTCTTCATTATGTAAATGAGCTAAATAAATCCCAACTTATAAGCAAATATTGAGTGGGAAAACCAAAGAATGGTTTTATTAGTGCTCCTTCACAAGAGACCAAAGACTATTTATTATTGACATTTGTCGGAGCAGCAAAATCAGAATCCCTGATTTTTGGCAGTTGCATGTATTGTTCTCTTGAAAAAATCTCACAAACATTGCTTTAAAGAGTTAAACATGCCTGAAGCCCAAAATGGCAGGAAGGCTGTTATCCTAAAGCCAGAGCTCATAAGTCACTGAAGAATCTGTACCAAGAAACCAGAACAATGAAGCTTGGTATTAGTTTCTAACAGAACAAAAACTGTATGGTTAAATTTCCTTTAAATGCTGCGCAGATCTTTCCAAAGGCCCACCATTACTGCCCAAATGCAAACACTTTCAAACTATGTAAAAATCCCTCTTCATATAAAGCAAACTTTAACTCATGCTTTCCCTCTCCTACTCAGTACAAACAGAAAGCTGCTACTGCAGAGTACAGAAACAGAACATCAGAATCTGAAGAAAGCCACAGCTAGGTTATAATAAAGTACAGCTTACAAACATTTATCTACCAAAAAGCATCTGCAGTTCCAGACCACAGTGAAGAATTTACCACAAACTAGAAATTAGCCGTATCTGCAGAAGTGAAATAAAAGTATTACCCACCATCAGAGCACTCATTCACGTAGTTTCAATCTACAATTCATCATTATCCAAAGGCACAGCCCCTGTAAATCCAGCATCAGAGTACCTAGTACTAGTACAGAAAATAGTTTGCACCCAAGCCCAGGAAACATGCTGCATGATTAAGGAGAACACAAATGCCTGCTGACATTAAGTTATTAAGCACCATCTCTGTTCAAACACTGCCAAGGATGACCACAGAGAGCCCCCCCAAAGCGAGCAGTCCTAGTTGAGCACAGGACACACGGCAAGCACCCCCCTGCAACACAAAGCAAACCATACAGTCCCTGGCACTGCAAATCCACTCCATCCCTTCACTTCCCTCAGAAACAACAACAAAACGCAGGCAGCCCTGACACTGCTCCCGGGCTGGAGGCTGTGTCTCTCCCAGCAGAAGCTGCAAAGGCTTCAGCTCCTGGTGAGCCCGGGGAAGCGGTGCCTGCTGCAATATCCCAGCACTTACTGCATTGCTTTTCAGCGGAGCGAGAGTGGCTGCTCCTCCCGGGCACACATGGCTCGCTCAGCCGGAGGGTTCTCTATTCAGCACAATTCGGCTCCAAAGTCTCTGCATGTGGAGGGGAATTGCCCGTGCTCGCTACTGGGGGTTTCTGGCTGCAGTGGCTGCTCACCCTATCCATTGCCTCTGGTGTATGCTAAGTAAGCAATCCCCTGGGTCTTCATAACGAAAGGATGAAGAGTCACAGCTTTCGAGAGCAGATAAGGTGTTCTGCCGAGAGCCTCTGTGCTTCCATGGCATTTTAAAGGCAAAGGGGCTGGGGATGCTTCATCTAGCTTTACGGTTCTGTATCGTGCAAGTTGTCATATTCTGCAACTCAGAGTGGAATTCTCAGCCAAACACTAATTGATATGTTTCAGAGAGAGCTCAAGTTAACAACAGAAATTAAAGCCAATGTATTTTTAAATGTTGAGGAACGCACTGTCAATTGAACTAAATCTGTTTTTCAGAAGTAGAAGTGAAGGGGAGGGGTTTCCTAGCTCTGAAATGCACTGTACCAGCCCTGCTGGATACAGTCAAAAAGTAGTAGTCTAAAACTTCATGGATTACCATCTCAGATTTAACAGGCTCCAAGCACTGCTCTAGCCTTGAAGGAGGGACTGTCACCCTTGTCCTTTGTCAGCAGAGTGTCTGTCACTTATGGGGGCTCCTGCATGCAGATGGGGCAGAATTAATGAGCAGTAATAACAAAAAGGCAGAATGACCAAGAGCCACAGCGCCACTAATTTCTTGTTAGGGACCCTAATTTTTTCAGTGTACTGAGATGTTTGACTCAGTGCCTTTGGGAAGCTGGGGTGGAATTGCCTTTGCCCTCCCCACAAGCAGCTGGAGTGAGGATTTGTGACTCCAAACCACTGCCTGCACCCACCCTGACCTTCAAAGGGGCTCTCAGGAGAAAAGCCCCATTTTGGGGCCATACTTACCTGTTACCCAGGCCTCCTGCAAATGCTAATTGTGCCTAACCATGCGTGGCAAATCCATGAAAACAAATAAATTGCAGTCCTGAGGGCAAAAATGGGGATATTTTTTCCACACAGGCACCCCTAACAGACGACACAGCAATCATTAATAAACATTTCCTAAGACCAGGTGCTGTGTAAAGTGTTGATCCACTTGTCCCCCAGGGCTCTAGGGCAGGGGAGATTTTCTCTGCCACCGATGGGGGCATTAAAATACCATGAGAAGAGCAGCAGATTTTTGTTAGTGAGGGAAGGTTTTGGCCCCTTAGCAAAGGCCTTGAGCATCTCCAGGGGCTGATTATCCTTTCAGATAGCACAGGGAAATCCCAGACACCAAAACAGTGTGGCTAATAAATTTTTCAGGATTATTAATTGGATTCTTTAGAAAAAGGGCAGCCAAGGACAAGCATCTAGAAAGAGCCCATTTCCCCTTTTAAAAAGTGTTTTATTAGCTCTACTTCAGTTTCTTCTGGAATTTCTATGTACATGCAGCTTTCTATGATACCCATCAGCACCATTGGTCCTGTACCTATTGTTTTCTGTGCTATAATTTCTGCCTGTGAAAATGCCAAAAATATTCAGTCTTCCTGGCTGACAGATGTTGCTGGGAAGGTGCTGCTTTGCACTTTCACAAAAACAACACCTCGGAGGGAGGAGAGGGGGAACCAGCACGTATCAGTGTCAGCGCCAGTGCATTGCTGTGAAATAAGAAGAAAATTCTATAGTAGCAAAACTGACTTTTTTTTCTCACTCTTGTGCTCACAACTGTGTGTTTAGCACCTCAAGGTAACAAATTTGTTGAGTCACAGAAAGCAAAACCCAACAAAGCTGCCTTGAATTTTAAGTTTGTTTTGTATTGTAATTATGTATTATGTGCGCGTTTTTACTTTTAAAATGCAGACAAGGCACAGTCCCTGTCCCAGGGAGTATCCAGTAAAGTCAGACAAAATGATGCAAACCTAACAGCCAGGATTGCCAGGTGACAGCCTTGTTGCAAGCAAAGCAGGAAAACCTGGATGGATCTGGGAGCTTCAGTATTGGTACCAGGAACAATTAACTCACACTGAAGGTTCTCGGCCTTTATAGGACCCCATAGAAAGGATTTATTTATTTTCCAATTTTCTCTTTATTCCTGCCTCACCCTTTTGGAGTATATTGATCCTTCAAGTAAGTCCATTTACTTTCTTTGATTGGGGGATAAGCTATAATGGATTTCTTTAAAGTATGAGTTGGACAAAAATAATCAAATCAGCACTGTAATTAGGTGTGGACCTTCTTAACGTCCCAGGAAACACCAGCCCTGAGATAAGTAGTTATTCTAACAAGCATAATAATCTCATGTTCTGGAGCCGTGGTGAGGGAAAGATGATAGATGTCAGTGGATCATTTTCCTTTGGTTTTCTGGGCTCCTTGCCTCAGTTCAATAATGTAGGAACTCTGCTATGCTAACACATCACTTCACTTTCTGTTGGTAACAGTATTTTAAGCCCTGAAAATAAAGAACCAGGCACCTGATTTACTGGGGAGAGGCACAAAGGATGACAGCATGGATTCAAAGCCTGCAGGAGACACTGAAAACCTAAAAGCATGGTTGTGCCCTCATGTACCCAAAAACCCCTCAACACAAAAATAAACAAAAAACTGTCTTTGCAGTAATTTCAATAAAAAGCAAGTATGTTGTAAAATAACTCCCATTTAAGGACAGACCAATAAATAGCCTGGAAGTGTGGGGCTGTCAGGTTGTTGTTATGTAGGCAGGTACCAGCGACTAAGAATCAGTGTTGCACAAGATGATTTAACTGAGAAGCTTTTCCAAGCCAGCTGGAGAGTATATTGTATTTGCAAACTGCAATAAAGGAGAATTGAATTTTAACCTTCCTGCTAGAGAAATATAAAGGGCTATAATTGACTCTGAGTGCGTAATATTGAAGAGAGCCATATAGTGCAGAGTGTTTGTCCGTGAGAAGAATAAACCAGTTCAGGTACGAATTGATGTCTGTTATAAATGTATTTCTTTATTTATCATAAATATATAAATATTTATATAATAACAGTATAGCTGTGTCAAGAACAGGCTCTGTACACTTAAAAAAATTTGGGAGCAGTCTGAATTAGTGTTACAGGTTAATTGTGGCTGCATGGAGTAGCCCTAGGAATACCCTGGGATAACTTGTGGTAGTTACAGTGCAGCAGGGTGAAGAGCATGGCCTGCACAGTGGAAGCCAAACTGCAGGCCAGTGTCTACAGGAAGATCACCTTGCCACTCCTCTTCCAGCTGGGCAAGAGAAAATTGGGGAGAAAGACACTGAGCAAAGGCTGCTCGAGTCACTTGAGCCTTCAGAGAACTCAGGGAGAACAACTTCAGGTTACAAAAAACCAAGGGTGTTCTGTGCCTCCTTCCAAAGTCAGGCAAAAGAGCACCCTTTTTCCTTAGATATTTAAATAAACTGTAATTCAAATTTGAGTTATTCTCTTGCTTTGTCATCTTTCAGCTTGCTCCATGGTCAGCTGCTCACTGCAACCTATAGAAATCAAGGACTAGAATAAGGACTTCCTTACTCGTGACAGTAATTAGAGCAAAATCTGCCTGATATGGTGTCTTAGAAGAAAAACAGTTAAAAAATACACATTTGCACATCAGGGGTTTGGACAATATTAGTTTCTTTTATGTGTGAGACCAGATTTGCATCCACACTGAATTAACTTGTCACAGTTAAATTGTGTTTAATGTGTGAGAGGGGAACTGTTTCCTACCTTTAGTGCTGATGACCTGTATTTATTATTCCAGAATAATTTAATCCAAGATTAATGACAAACATCTTAATTTTCAGCATAAGTATATAGCTACAGACTAATAATTTAGGAATCTACTCATTTCAGATGGATGAATTTTCCTGAATATGTCTACATAGTCAAACCCTGTAAAAGTGACTGCATGGGAATTATGCTTCTCTCCTCTAACAGGACATTCCCAAATCTTTCTTAAACTGATTTCATTGTATTCCATTTGAGATATTGCAGTTTCTCGCAGATGAGGAGTAGAAGGAACTGGATATTTAGCCAGCGAAGCATCTCATTTGAATTAGAGACATGCTTTCTAATTTAATGGGACACTTAACTGTGGGCATCAATATTTTAATTAGCTGATATTTTTCTCTTAAATTAGCAGATTCCAGCTTTTGTTTTTTAGTTTCTCTGGGTGTTCTTACTGTACAAAAAAAATGCATTATTTAATTCATGAATTTTCATCCATAATATTTTTCAGTTAAACCCACGAGTTCAATTTTAGTCTCCTTACTCTTTCTATACAATTGTTCTCTCTCAGGTCAAGAATTAGGAGAAATCCTCCTGTCACACAAATCCGGGTATGTCCCCAGTAAAACTGAAAGTGGGATCATGGAATTTGAACCTGATCTAATGGAATATTTTGAGATCAATTTACATAAATTGTAGTCTCTGTGCCCAAAATATGCATTAGACCCTTCACAGCTGTTGAGAGGGCAGGCCCAGCCCTAAAAAATCCTTCTGTTTGGTGAAGATATGTGCTCTGAGAGGAAGTGTTCTGGAGCCATGGGAAGCTGTGGTTTTGTATTTCAGGATGAGAGGGAAAAGAGCAGAATGTTACTGAGGAAAGCAGATGATGTGATCAGAGAGGCATGCAGACAGCCCTGATTGTCCACGAGATCAGAGAATGTCATTTCTCCAAACACATTTTGCATTCGGAACTTGCCACTGGAATTTTTGGGGAACTGACTCTGAAGGGTCATGTGTTCATTTTGGAGGTGGTTCTGACTTGAAAAGAGTCAGTCATAGGCTGGAGGGTGGGTTGTGTGGTGCAGGTTTGATTTTGCCAATGTGGGGAGGAGAACTTGAGGCAGTTGAGGCAAGAGACTGGAGCTACTGAGAGCCCTGAGCAGCAGCTGAGGAGAGGGCAGGGGTGTGGAAGAGGGTGGTTTAGCCCTTGGATATCCTGAAATAAAAAGGAAAGTCGGCCCTGGAGTGTGTGAACAAACCCCAGCTATCCCAGACTAGCCAGGGCAGAGGCTGGAAATTCACAACCTTGAGACAGGTCATGGGATGAAGCCAGGACAGGCCACTGGTCCCTTACTGTTCTTCTGCAATAATTATTGCACAGGAGTGAGAGAAAATGAAGTTTCTTTCCCATTTGAGCAGTATTAGTTCTACCTATCAAGCTTCCTTTGGTATTGAAAATTCTGAGGAATAGAACATATTATTTTATGTAGCCAGTCCCCAAAAGAGACTGGCTCCAAGAGAATCTCTTGTGAATGGGATCTTCTGAGAGATACTTTTTTTCTCTTTCTCCTGTGTCTTTGGGGAAATTTATGATCTGATGAGCTCCTTATCTGTGCATCTTTATTCTTATTTTCCTCAGAGTCGAAGTCAAACATTCAAAAGCCTGGGTCAAAAGAATTGCAATGGGAGAGAAAGCAATATGGCTGAAAATTAAAGAATTAGAAAAATGGTTTTTTTATGCAGCCAGCTTCTACAAAGAGAAAGGTGAGCGCAGTGCCTGTGCTGTCCCATTAATATTCTGACTTAATTGCAGCTGGATAAGAGAGGAGCTCAGTTCTGAGGGTCCATAATGCTCTCTGAAGCTGATGGCTGATGGTTGTCTTGTGCCAGTAATGCTTTGAAGAACCTAATAAAAATATTTATATATTTTATGTTTATATTTCTATAAATATAATAAAATATCTATAAAATAAGTATATAATAAAATATAAATGTAATTATATATATATTATATATATATTATATATAATGTAATATAATATATGTGTTGCATTCATGGCCCAGTGTTGATCCAGGGCAGAACTGGACTGCTCCTGGCTTTACAGTCTGTGTGTGGTGGGGCTGGGAGTGCTGAGCTGAGAGTTAATGAGCCCTCAGGAAGGCAGAGAGCTCCTGGTGCTTTGCAAAAAATGTGCTCAGTCTCTCAGTGGAACAGTCAAAATGAGTGTAGTTCCTGCTCTGCAAGGTTGGTGACCTGGGACTTGATGTTACAGTGATGGGAAGGACTTATCTGTCATCTCAGATGGCGTCTGTGGGCAGACACTGCTATTAGAATTTGTTTCAACACATGAATTTTAGCTTATTAGCTAATGTCTGAATATATCAAGTAGTTAACAGTTGGGTGTGAATCTGTTTTTAATGCTTTGTATTAAGCAACAACTTAAAACTTGTGAATTAAGATGCCTGGGGAGCAAAACTAAATCAAAAAATAATTACAGCAAGTTAGACCTTCTTAAGAATCTCAAACCAAAACCAGGTTATTAAAGGATGGATCATAAGACTGTGGGTAATAGGGTCATATATTACACCAGGCTCCCTTCAAGTGTTTGCCATTGTCCATGGCAAGCATCCCTTGGAGCAGCATGCAGGTAAAAAAATGCATCATATCTGGAATGTGTAAGTCATAGATGAGGAATAACAGCTATGAATGATCTCACTCAGCTGGGCATAATTTTCAGATTATGTTGTTGTTACTCAGCATCACAAGACATTTATGACCGGGAGAACCAAGATGAAAATATGGACTTGGAACACAAAACAGTTCATCATGCCAAATGCAAGTTGTTTGGTTTTTTGATTTTTTTCAAGAGAGCAAATCACTCATTCCTGCCATGGATGCTTTGGGATTTCTGTGCAGGAAGCAGAGATCTTCACTCAGTTCAGAGAACTGCAGGGAAAATATCTTCAAACAGAAACCTTCCAGGATATCCTCTTGTCAAAGGGAATATATAAAACCCTAAGATCCAAATGGAGAAACCATAAACCCCAAAATGATTGGTTGTTTTGGAATGCCCTTCAGTGGATGGGATGCTCCTCTGGAAGTGGAATGAGCCAGGAAGTGGCCTTGAGTTAGTGAGCTGAGAGGTGATAGGCTTTGGGTGGGACATGTCTCTGTTTTGCTGTCATAGTCCTGTTTCTTCTGCAGAGCATTTTTTCGTCCTCTAAAAGGCAGCACTTAATGCTCCCAGCTTTTTTTCATTAGGCAAAATAATTTTCCAGGCTCATCCTCTGTGATTTCCAAGGGGTGCAGTAAAACAGTATGCCAAGCCCAATTTAGATAAGAACTATGATCTCTGAGGTTTTCTAGCTGATGTGCTTGGTAAGATACTTAAATTACACCTGTGGGCTTATTATCCAGCCATACCACAAACCTCACTGTGGGTCTGAGATGAAGCTGCGTGAATAGGATTTTTATTTCACTCTTATACCCATTATGTGTGAGTATTCTATAAGTCAGTGCTTGACTTGGCACAAATGATCAGCTCTGATTAGAGCTGCAGATGTAGAAGGGAGAGCAAAGTTACCTCTGTATCTTGATTTACCTACTACCTGTATATCCTTATAAAACATTACAGCCTTACCAGGCAGTGTGGGGAAGAGCTGCATTAAGATAATGAGGGGTTTTCTGAGAAATGCAGCTCATTCATTATGACTTCATTCATTGCACTGTCAGAGCAAAAGATGCAAGAAAACTTTCAGTTATTAGTTCGAATAAAATCAGCTCAGCTTTTTGAACAAAATAAATCAACCTCGGGCCTCAGGCATATGACAAACAACAATTCCAGTTGAGACCTCCATTTCTTTCTGATGAGACTGTCAAACATTATTAAAAAATCATGAACACAATTTTTTTCTGTAAACAAAAGACACTTCATTATAATATCTGCCAGCTGATCTTCTATGCCAGCATATATCAGCAGTGAAAATTAAATGCCTTTGCTTGAAAAATGAAACAGAAAATAAACTTAACTGAATGTAGGGCTTTTTTACATACTTAGAAAGTCCTGGTTATATTGCCTGTATATTTATTCTGTTGCAACCATCTTTTTAAATCAAAAAGAGAGTCTCTGACTCTCTTTTCTATTTTAGAAAAAAAGCTCTACTCCAGTAAAACTGAGCTCAATTATAATAGTTCATTACAACAAACAAAAAGCTCCCTTCCCCAGAGAAAAATAACATTAAGAGTGACGAGTTGTTTTCTGTTTTATGACCAAGTGTCTGTGAATGGCTCATTACTAAACAAATTTCTTTTAATTTTTGCTCATGTTGGAGTTATCTATCCTTTACTAAAACAGCTTTTAGATCTCTGCCACAAGTTGAAAGACCAGAAAATAAACCTAGATCTCAGCCTTGTTATTGTAATACAATGTTTTTAAGATTTTTGAACTTTTAGCTTTTTAGTGACCTGCAACTTTTTTCCACATTTGAAAACACAAGCGATATTTGTTATCTATTTAGTGCTGCTAAATATTTTAGTATAATGAAAATACAGAGTCCGGAAAATCCGAGTCCTGTCTCAGTTCATGTGAGCCTGTCTGTGCCACAGCAGCCATTCCAATGTGACTGATGGAAATCTTCAAGGGAATCCCTTCATGGACTTTCCCATTCACTATTCAGCTAAGAAGGGAATCAGAGCTTGTTCTGACCTTTCTTGAGGAGCCTTTCCCATTGATAATAACAACTTTTCTTTCTTTCTGCTACTCATCCCACACTGAAGGATTTTTTTCATCACCTGCTAGGGAAAAGAGAATGAATTTCTCTCAATGAGTCCCATTGTTTAGGATTATCTGAAGACATCATACAGACTTAAGCGCATCCCAAAATCTATTTCCACATCCTATCCCAAATCAAGAGAAAGCCTTCAAAGGCTGGCAGAAAACTTCTCCCTGCCATGGCATCAGTGCACAGGAATGGGCCTGGAGTTCTGTAAGGGCTGCAGTTCTCATCCATCTCTCTTGTATCAGCATAGCCCAGCTCATCAAAAGCCTGAGGCTTCCAGCAGTGCCAGGGCTTCAGTGCTGGACCTCACAGGGGCCAGAGGATGAGCAAGCCCTGGCAGCTGGCTGTGTGACAGCCAAACTTCATTCCCTCTCCAACAGCAGTCAGGCTCCATCCCTGCAAACACTGCTGGGCTCACACTGTGTCTCACACTCACCCACTTGCTCTTCAGCGGATTAACACTGACATTCCTCTTGCTAACAACGTGTTCTCCAAAAGCTCATCACTGGGATGTGTGGCTGTTTACAAATCCCAGCATGCTGAATGCTTTTCCTGTATTGCAAAGGAACATTTCCTAGCCTTTCAATGGGATACTGCATTTTATCTAGCAGTTGGATGCTTTATCTGGGTGGATTTTGCAGTGGCTCCAAAAGTTTCTTGAAAAATGCCACAAAACTCCTGCTGTGGCAATTCCACCTCAGTGCTAAATTTGGAGAAAAGTGTTACCCTTGCACCAAGTATGAAGAGAGCCCCAGGCATTAGTGGAAGTTGATTTCAGATGGCTCCAGGCTACTTAAGGAAGGCTTTCTCTCAGTGTCACCCTGTTAGCAGTGCTTGGGGACACAGGCGTAGTCAAGGTTTCCAAAGACACAAAATTTTAATACAGTGTTGCGTGGGCCTGGACAGGGTGGAATCAATGACAGCTGGTGCAGCCTGATCTCCTCTTTCACGTGCACTGCAGCTTTCTGTAGTATCATATCAGAGGTGCTCACCATACAAGCTGGCTGATAAATGACAGTGGATAAATATGGCATACAGACTCACTGAAGCTAAATTTTTCCAGGAAAATGGAAATAGATTTGTAAGTTGTTTTCTTCTTCCAGGCATTTATGCTCTTTTCCTTAGGTTTTTAAGTGTGTGCTGCCTTAATTGCAACTAGCAGAAGTGGGGAATTAGGCAAACAAGTAAGATGCAGTGTTTTCTGTTTTCAGTGCATTGCTTTACCCACAAACAGTGTATTTTAGGAAGTCTTGATAAATATTTTCCATTTTCTTCTAGGAGTTCCCACCACTTTTTAAAAGGAATACAAACAAATCAAAAAACCTCAGGCTATATTGCAAGAACATTCCTTGTATAAAATGGTTTATTAAAAAGAAGTGGCATGAAAATATGAGTTGGAGGGGAGGAAAAAGAAAGATAAAGAAACAGAAGTGTTGGAAAACTAGAAAATATTAAACAAAGGGATAATTTTAGCAAGTGAATGTACAAAGCATGAAAGATCTGGTTGCTAGGAATTTTTGCAAGGAAGACACTTGTTCGTACAATACCTCAGGTGGCGACTCACCTACTCCCTCACCTCCCTATTCATGTGAAGAGCTGAGAAAACCTACAAAGGAGAGCAAATTCAGCAGTCAGAGACTCTGCAGCACAGAAGCCTTTTCCACCACTGACCTAACCTGAAAATCTGGGAATTGTTAGTATAACATTCTAGATAGCTAATCCTAACTCCTGTGGTTTGGAGAACCAGGGGAATTAAGTGTACTGCTTTCATGAAGAGTTTATGTGCTTCAGCCTGTGCATGTGAAGATTATTTACAGAGCTAAATCCAAGAAAGCTGTTTAGTCTGGGAGAAGATGGAAACCAATGGGCAACAAAACAGCGATGGAGACATGATACCTGGGGTAAACAACTTCAAGGGAGTTAAAACAACAATAATTCAATAATCAGTTGGGGAAACACTGTTTTCCAGGCCCTGGGCAGTTACACTGCTGGCTTGCCAAGTCTGAGAGCCTGGAGATCTAAAAGAATGTGACTCTTAAAAGGATTGGGTTGGAACAAAAAAGAGAGGAGTGAGTTGTGAGCAGCTTCCTGGGGATGAGAGGAAGAGTCTGAAAAGGGAAGGGAATGTAGCTGAGCCCAAAGATGCAGATAATTGAACAGACAGGGAAAATGTGGACTGAAACCTCACTCCTGCAGAGAACTTATCTTAGCAGCAGGTAAGTCCTAGCACACCTGGGCACACAGTAACCAGAAATACCTGATCACCACAGGGATTTGCACTGATAACCAGGGGTTTGATGGAGTTTGGTTTTCAGTGGAAGAGGGCAAACTAAAACTGGACTTTGGAGTTGAAATTCCCTTGTAGTTTGGAATTCACCTTTTTGTGCTAATATTTCACTGAAATAGTGAGACTGTTCTTTCCACACAGTCGAGAAATATCTTGTCTACTGAAAAGATCTGTAGAGTGCTAACATCTTTGTTCATCAAGGACTGCTCATCAAACACCACGTGTTGGCTGAGGTGCAGTAATAACTTGTTTCTATCCATTCTTGGAAAAACAAAAGTCTTCAAGATACACTTATATTGATTAAGTAAAATTAAATATTGCATTGAAACTGTCTAGGAAGTGAGTGCCTCTAAGTTGAACTTTTCTAGATAACACATTTTGTTTGAACATGATTGTGACACACTGTTTTCCCATCCCTTTTTCCTCTTTTTCTTACTTTCCTTCCTCTGCCACACAGGCCAAGACAGGCCACATTCAATCCTTTGGTAAACTGTGACCATCCACATGCAGCCCTTCCCTGCAGTCAGTGTCACGTCTCCAAATTCATCTCCTGGCAATTATGTTCAGAAACAATAAGGATTTCTACTGAAAACAAAATCTGGTTCAGACAACAGCATGTAAGTACAAGCACTGTCTGTGTGGGATGAAAGTTTATGCTTGGAATGACTCTTTTATCTTTGAAGCCTTGAAAATCTTAATAAATATTTTGGAAGCTATTTCCCTCACTGGAGTTTGTTTGGGATTTTTTTGAAACCCCATCATGCCTGCCTCCCACCCCATCCCACAGATTTGTGTTGTCTGCTATGGCTTGCCAGCCAAGCTTCAGGCTCCATGGATTGTCATTATCTTCATGTTTCAATGAGCTGGCCACTACATGCTACAAAAATATTTGCTATAAAGCAAAAATAACAGCTCATCCAAGTGGTATTCACTTAAGTATTGAGTTATTGCTTTTGAATTTGGAATTACTTGTTCAGATCTTCAGGAAAATATTACATTTTCTGAGAGGAAATTCCTCTGCAGTAAACAGCCCACAGCAGAACAGGGGCTGCTAGATAGTGAATTCCACATTATGCTGCTAAACTGTGTCAAATGATCAGCATTTTATACTGAATATTTGATGAATATTGAAATAAACATTGTAATTTTATGGGTGCTTAAAATCCTGCCAGTACACCTTGCCAATAGCCCAGTTTTCTGTGCAGCTGCCCACAGGCCCTTATGGTGCAGCTGAGTCCATTCCCTCTCTCCTCCGTGCCCTGGAGGTTGTGCCAGAGCCAAACACCTGCCCCAGTTGTGCCACTGTGGTCTCCATGTCCAGGTCCCCCCATGGATTCCATTAGCATGGGATATTGAGCAGTGCAGGAACTTGGCTTTTTCCATCTCTGTAGGGAGCTAGCTTAATGTTTCCACCGAAGATAAAACAATGCAGCTCATGCAGCAGGGGATTATAAAGTCTATCAGGAATCCTGTGTCACCGAGTTTTCAGAGCAATGCATTATCCTTGTTCATCTGCCTCCTCAGAATTAACATCCACCTGAGCAACTCTCTGCATCTTGGCTAAGGACCAAGCATGTTCCCAGCCCAGCAGAGAAAAGGAAGGCTCGAAGACTGTTCCCAAGAAGCTGCCATCAGGGTGGAGGCATTGACAGCCTCCTGAAACCCATGGGAAGGCCAGGTCTGAAATCATCACAGATTTACAGCTTTGATTTGTTACTCGACAAGATCCTCGCTGGAAGAAATGTGGACTTGGAAAAAGTGAGCCTTGAAGTGGGACTGAGCAAAAGAGATGGCATTAATGGTTGTGGCTCTGCCCAGTACCCAGAGGGAGCCTTCTCTGACACCTGCCCAGTGTGTGGGGCTGGGGAGTCACCTGTGACTTTGGTCCTTTAATACTCAAATGCCCTGAAGCAGCCATGAGGCTCAGGAGCCTTCGGCCACCAAGACAGGATTTCTGCTGGGGCTGCAAACGTGGGAATGTCCTCTGCAGCACCACTGGGTGCCAGTTCAAGGGTGTGGGAACTGGGAGCAGCACATCTGGTTTCAGGGCAGTTCATTGTGTCCTATCTGTAGTGATTGTCAGGATTTCTGCAGCAATTTTGCTTTGCCTCCAGCTCTTGACCCTTTCTCATGAATTCTCTTGCTTTTTTCCTACTTTTATTCTGCATAACAGGAGCGAGCATTGTGTTTTATTTTCAAATGCAATGAATTGTTCAAACTCACCACCTTCTTCCTTGGGAAAAAAAGGAATTACAAATAAATAATGAAGCATTCTTAATCATCAAAACTTCTCAGCATCTCTGACTGCTGTCATTATGAATCTTCCCATTGAAACTGGTATCATTTATAGCTGGGAAAAGGACAGGAAGTTATGCATTATGGTTAAATAGGCATTTTTTTAAATTCCATGCCTTGTTGAAAAGTGACATAGAACATGGGAGACAAAGGTAAAATAATTATCTGAATAGATAAAGTAATGGTAATATGCTTAAATAGGTAGGATGAGTTATCAGGAACTTCAAAATAGCTTGCTAAAGATGTTTAAGGCTCTCAATCCACTCAAAAACATAATTTTAGATTTTGGCAAGAGGAACAATGTATTGTCCAGGAGACAGCACATGATCAGGACAGTCTTTTATGTTTCTTTGCCTCACTAAACATAGCACCTTGATATGTATGAAACAAAAATTTCTTCACTTTAAATTTATCTCTAAATTTACTGCAGGACAGAGGGAAGGCTGTCCTATGGAAGGATGCTCCCATGAAATTCTGAAATATCTTTTCACATATTTATCTAATAATACACACAGACACTGAATATCAAGGTAAAATTGTATTTGCTCTATCTCCTGATAGTTATTCTCAATTTATTCTCAAAGAAGGTACTCACAGAAAGCAATTGCTTTCATCCACTTACACTATTTTGACAATCTGGCTCCCTGTTTTATCCCCAAATTGTTCTAACACAATCCACAGGGTAGAAACACGGTGTCTCTATATCTGTCCCTGCCTTTTCTTCTCCCAGCACATATTTCAGTAATCTTGTGTGATCAGTAAATATATCAAATAACATATATTATTACTTTTTGCTTTTCTGTGTCTGCTATCAGCATTACCTCATAACTCACTAAGTTTATTAGGGGATTTTTAGAAGGTATTTCTGAAAATGCTGGCGAGATGTAATCCACTGGGCTGAAAAAAATATTTTTTGTCTTTGTGCAGTTGTGTGTCAAAGCCAAATTCACATCTGGGTAGACATTATTTCTTTCTTTTTTCGGATAAGACAGTGATACAACAATTATTGTACAGACAATGATACAATCATTGTCTGTCCATTCCTCATATTTAGAGATCGCTGGTTCAGCAGCCTCTTACTATCAGACTGATATTTGTCTCCAAGAAGCATATGAGAGGTGAAATAACCAATGCCAGAATTTATTTTAGTGGATCTAAAACTCTTTTTCATGACAACTATGAATCAGTGATCAATGAGAAATCTTTGCACTGGGACTCTATTTACCTTTGCATCTCAGTTCTTTTATTTGCCTTGTTTTCATCCTTTGTACCAAGGGTACAATAATTGATGTAATACTATCTTTGGGTAATTTGGTTTTCTCAGAACTCCTGGAGGTCCAAAGGAACTGATCTTGCAACCCTCCTTGTTCACACCAGGGAGGGGCTTGGAGTCTGTCCAGTGCTTCTGTGAACTCCAAGCCCATCCTGCTGCTGCCCACAGGTGAGTGTGAACTTTGGGAGAGCCACACCCCAGCCTGACATGGAACAGTTTGGCATTTCGTGCTTACATTTTATTTTTAATGAATGCATTTCATGACATGGGATTCTGCTTTAAAACTTGTCTATGAAGTCTTCTTAGTTAGCCCTTTAAAAGGATAAATCTATGCAATTTTCTGGGACCTGGTTCTTCTGTTTCGGCACTTACACCTTGTGTTCAGAGTAATGCCTCATTCCAGTGCTCAGCTGATGGACCAACAAATAGTCTGACCTGCACAATGAAAGCAGCATCTGGGCATTCATTTACATCTGTTTGACACTTCTATAATTTGAATAACCTCCCATGACCCTTCTGTGAATGCTAGTGTTCATGTAATTACCAACAAAAATTATCTTGCCCATAAACTGAGTGAACTGTGTGTAAATCCTTGATGTTAGGGATTGGACTCTGAAATGTAAGTTATATAGAGAAGGAATATAACATGCAGAAGAAATTACTCTTGCCAGAAAAAAGATTGATTCACTGAGTTCTATTGAGTTTTTAATTTATAACAAACTTGCCTAATCTCAGTTTCTTTAGCTTCTGTTAAAATATTAAATAACATTATTATATCAAATACATCCCCTGTGACATTAAAGGAAATTGAAAGCTTAGGCACACATTAATTGCATTGCAAAATGTGGCATAGACCTTAATAAACCTAATTTAAAGAACCTGAGAACAATGACATTTATGCTTTAATTAGAGCAATTGAAAGCTGTGCACTTCTACATAAACAGCTTTTCTTGTGAGACTCAGCCTTTCTGGTAAGGTGCACATTTGCTTGCAGTGTGCCACGTGCCAGTTTCTTCCAGAGACAAAACTTGCTTCCTGGAGATGGAAACTGCCAACCCAAAACACAGCAATAACAAGCACTATGAGAACCAAACAGGCAGTACAGGCAGCTTTAAAGCAAAACCCACTGGACTATCCCAGGAAAATGAAGTGAGTTATCTCCTTTTAAGGAGGACACATTAAATGGCCAGATATGCATCAAATCAAACAACAACAGTTTAAGATGATAAATGTTATTTTAATGATCTCTATCACTCTGGTATTTTAATCACAGCACATACATTTAAAATTGAAAACATCCAAATCTGCAAAAAACCACATTTGACATGAGATTAAAAAAAAAATCCAAAACAAGATAGATTAATACATCTAATTTACTTTAGAGGTAATCACAGACTGTTACAAAAACCAGATTGGTTTTAAGACTCTTAAGTTGTTACCATATGCATCTCACAGGTTCTGTGTTATGTTCCTTATGCTGGAAAACTGACTAATGAGTTCAAGACTGTTCCCCAGACAAGAACATGACAATTTGTGTGCTGTGCATTAGAGCACTTTGTGCTCTGCAGCAGAAGGAAACATAAATTTTGCGGAAGAATTTAGATGTTCTTTCACAATCTGCTCTGGTAAAAAGGAAATTGTGCAGTAGCTTAATATATATTTAAAACTAAAAATCTCACTGAATGCAGATGAATGATATAATGCATGTACTCCACTTGTAATTACTTTCATTTTACTTTTTTGATCTTTTACTCCTACTGCCATAGTCTCAGTATGTCATTATTGTTCAGGTCTTCATATTGATAATTTCTGTAGACCCTTTGTCTGTTGTCTCAGGAATTTCTGCTGTTTCTCTGCAATTAGACAGAGTTTAGAGGCACTTGGGATCATTGGACAAGCAGAGGAGCCAGGTAAACCTGTTGAAAATAACAGCAACTATAGTTGTTTACTCTGAAACCTAATGGCACTTATTAAAAACGTCAATACTGTCAACAATTCAATAACACTATCAATTCCAAATACAGGCATTTGGAAGGATAGCCAAAGCATTATTTTCAAAAAGCTGATCATAAAATAAAATTGCAGTTCCTCAGGGCATTGTAGCATCTCTAAGACTTTCTCCAGTATCAGTTCAAAACCCTTAACTTTTAGGTGAGGGGCTGGTGTGGCAACAATGCATTCAAGTCCAGAAAGCTGTCAGGAATTGCTTCATTTAATAGGACAGAAGTATTTGATGCTGTCTTTGAAAGTTAATGATTTAGATAGGACTGAAATAAAATTTGTAAGTAAAAAATGCTTCCACCTTTTTGCAAAAACCTTTTTTTGGGGGGAGAAAAAGAAAAGGTGACAGCATGTTCCCAAGGAATAACTTGATGAAATTGCAGATTCTGGAAAAAGCTGTTGCATTGAAGAAATGTCATCAACCTCTCTCTTGAGGCTCATTCAGGCAATTTAACAAATACAAAAGCTAACACTTGTAATCAAGGACTAGTGATACATTTTTAAAAGGGAAATTAATTTTGGAAAACACCAGAACTCAAACACTGTAAGATGTCTGTGGCATCATGCCAAGTACTTGATATTAGCCCTTAATTGGCACTAAAATTCTCATTCTTTGTGTGGGCATGCATGCCTGAAAAGTCATGAACCCAGGGCAGCTCTATGCAGGGCTGGATGCTAAAGGAGTCCCTTAAAATAATTCCTACAAATGGTCACAGCTCACTAGCATGAGGTACATGTCTAACATCCAAATCCTGGTAGAACAGAAGCTCAGAGTTCATTAATCTTAGACTGTAACAGCCCCAGGCATTAGCAGAAAGCCCAGGTGGGTAGAAAACAAGTTCCTGTGCTCCTTGGGATGAGAACGATGATGATGAGCTGTGCAATGGATGTCAGGAGATTTGGGAGCAGAGCTCCAATCCCCTATGATCCCGTGGTGAGATAAAGACAAGAATTTTCTGAGTATTATTTCTCCTGCCTGGCAGTGAAGACAGGAATAAATGAGCACTTGCTGATGAATTGTCCTGTGTTTAAATCCTGTGGCATGAACCACAGCATCACACTTAAGAATTTAAAAACACTGAATCATGCCTTTGAATTGTGAATACCTAAACTTTCATTTGACTGTGGCAGTCTTGTTTCTGAAGATACAATACAGAAACCCAGAAAATTTATAGTTAATCTATAGATAAAAATGTGGGGTACATATACTGTGAGTGTCAGAAAAATCATTGGTACTTTAAGATTTTTTTTTTATTTCCCTGTTACCTCCATTGTGTAGTAGCACAACTCATCAGATTTGGCTTTGCATGTGCAACTTTGTGTTCCAAGTGATGCTTAGATGATTAGTAATACAACATGGCCTTGAATTCCATCAACCACAGACTGGTAATCACACAGCTTATTTATATTTTTGTATTGCTTTGGGCAAGAGAAAATAGAAGGATTTGCCTTCTTTGTGAATACCTTAACAGCAGGGCTAATCTGATTCCATATGGTAGTAATAGAAGTTAATTTCTTTTTTTTTTTTAAATTATTTGAAAAATGTCTGAGAACAGCACTTGATATTAGTCATGGTAGTATGAAAACATTGTGTCAATATTTTTTCCATGGGAAATACTGCAATAAAAAGATGTATTCCTGCTATTCAGTCTTACCCCTGATTTGCTCAGGCCTTTTGAAAAGCGTAAATTCAGTAAGGTGACTGAGGGTCAACAGGGGCATGCAGAACTTAACCCATATTTTGGCACTGGAAAATGTCTAAACTAAGTTTCTCATTCCCAGACCTTGACCATTCCAGAGGTGACTCCAGCCATGTGCCTCTGTAACACTCAGCAGCTTTTGGGCAGTCAGATAACGCCTGGGAAGTCTTCCTGTTCTCCTTGGAAATAATCTGTTTCAGGCACCAGGAGCAGCAGAAGGAAACATTAGACTGATGCTGAGCATGATTAAAGGCAAATTTAGACAAGGACCAGCACCATTCCAGCTGGAAGCACTGGGGGAAGTTTGTTCCTGTGATCCCATATTATTGCTTATGCCCTGACTAACCACATTTCACAGCTCCTGCCTGCACTGCTCAGTGCTCTGCTCTGTCTCCATCGTGCACAGTCACTGCCATGGGCTCTGCCCATGTAATTGTACCATGAGGGAAACGTGGCCCTGTCCAGACAGACAGAGCTGCAGAGCCTTAACATCCTCCCTCCTGGGGGCTGGGAATTAGCATAACTTCTGTGGTCCTCTGTAGCTCCAATGCACCAAGGGCATTTCTGGAAAATCCTGTTCTCTGATTTTGCCTTCCATCACCGTTCAATACTCTAATTGATAGATGGAAACTTTGAGGTGAAGCACAACGTGCTCAGAATGGGAAATCTCTGACAAAACCTGTAAATGTCACATTACAAAAGGGTAGCTCGGGCTCTGAGGAATCAGGCCACAACCCACCATTCTTCTGGTCTTTTTGGCTTTGTCTTTCTGCCTCACACCAATAGCCAGAATAGAATACACCATGAAAGAGGCAGTATGAAAAAAATAGTCCTGCTTACCCCTTACCAACAAAGTTTTAAAGCTATGTCCTTTCCAATTTAGTTGTGAGCATGCAGCCCTGCAGTGAAATCCTTTCAGGGAAAAATGTTGCTCTGGAGTGGCAGTAAGTGGTTCTTCCAGAAGTGTGAATTGTTCCACGAGCCAAACAGGAGAAGCCCAATGTAATATCCCAGCCTTCATCACAATCCATTTTGAAATATGGAGACAATTGTGAAACAGCTCACTACTTTTTATTCTTGTTTTCTTAGACCAGAATGAGTGGGAAAAGAAGATGCTGATTTTCCAGTTTCCAAACGCATAAAAATTCATTTGCCTAATATTATCTGGGAGCCTTATCCTCAAAACTCCATGGCTGTGAACATGGACGTTGTGGATTCAGATGAGATGAACACAGTAAAAATGGATTTCAACTTCTGGATACCCAGGATATTTCATGTCAAATTTTTTCACTATTTTGTCCAGTTTAAAGCACACACCTCAGGCATTGTTATTCCATAGTCTTTTCTCTATTAGCATTCATCTCAGTTGCCTTGCAGTGTTACTTGCACTGTACTATTACTTCCTACCCCAAAAGATGCAGCTACCAAACAGGAATCTGTGTGCCAACTCTATCACTGCACCGTTTAAAATCCTGACACTCAGCCTCCTGTATGAGGGGAATCAATACATGATCTGGCCTGGATGGACAGAAATTAATCGATGTGACATTTCACAATAAATTCAGAGCACTGGGCTAATGCTCAGAGTGCATTTATTTTGCAAATGAAACCTCCTACTGCATGAATTCTTGTAGTTGCAGTTTGCTGGAAGCTGCAAGAGTACAGCAGAGGGAAGTATAGATCAGTATTTGCCTTGTCTCTGCCTTCTTTCCTCAATTTTTACAGAGTAAGTGGACACTGCCAGAAACAAAATGCTCAACCAACTGCATCTTTGGTCTGATCAGTAGTTATATGTTGGCAATTGTTTTTAATATAAGTATATACTGATACAATCTTATTTATGTATATTAGCAGATATGGTGAAATGATTTTATTATATTCAAGGTGATCTGGAAGAATAGATAAGAAAGAAAAATGATCTATGGCTCTATCTACAGCTATTCAAGATAGCTGTTCCTTCTTGTTAATGCAATTGCAAGAACCATAAAGCATATGGTAAGGGATGCTCCATCACTTTTAAAGAACACTTCAGCTAATGCAGAAATTAATTATGCTGCATTCCGTAACTCAGGGATTAGATTTTTGAACATAATTAAGCATGTACTGTTCTTTGAGACACGGGTTCATGTGTTCAGCTTGTCTATTTCAGAAATAAAATCAAGTAGTGAGCTACCAAAAATATTTTGTACAAGATCTTTAAATAAAAGAGACTGCTTAAAATTTGCATATCTTAGTTGTGAAATGTAAAAACTGTCATAAATCATAATTCAATTTATAAGACAATTAAATGCATGTGTTTCTGTTCTCTTTTATGAATCTTGGAAATCATTATCTTGTGTAGCTGGAGAAACAGGGGCTAAAGAAAGCAGAGAGAATCAGAATGGAATTAGCATTAGAACAGAGGGCAAATATCAGACAGTCACTTCCTTCACATATTTGTTTTTTCTAGCTGCCCTGAGCTCAACTGAAATAGCACAGCATGGTCTACATTTCATAGAATTTCTTATTTTCCTTAGGACAGAAGTTGCTTTCTATGTCCCATGTGACTCAGATAGGTTTGGTTCAATTAACTATGAGAGATTTTCTGCCATTTTAGTTTGCAAGAGATTTTCTGCCATTTTAGTCTCTTTGCAGCTTATGATACTCATTAAATCTCTCAGGTGACATAAAGAAAACCCTGTAAAGATGATAGAATGTTGTTTATAAAACTTACCAAAACACTCTTCATAAATTCTCATTTCAAACAAGGGAAAGGTGTGCCTTAAGTTGCCTTAAATACCTTAAGTATTTTTCTGATGTACCATATTCTTAATGTTTTTCAAACTGCATTGCCATATACATAAATGTGTCCTGCTCCTACCAGTAGTTTTATTGTCAGAATGTATCAATCTTGTATCAGAATGTATCAATGTTGGTTACAAATAGGTCAAGGCTAGAAATATTAAAAAACTAGAAATCACAAACCAAGAAGTGAAATACTTTTTTCAAGATTAATAGTGTGGATGTTGCATTACTTGGCCATTTAGATTTTACTACATTCACACACTTTGCAATAGAGCAGATGAGGCAGCAGGAATCTGGGAAAATGGCAATTTGGTCTCACACTGAGCAGTGAAAGAAAAAGGTCCTTTTCCCTGCAAAAGCCCAGCTCTGCTTTTACTGCTCATTTTTACTAATGTAAAAGATCACTGATCTTTTACTCCAGCTAGTATTATAGCACTAGTGAGTCAGGTGACGTCACACAGTGAAAGAAGAAAAAGCCTTCACATTATTGGAGCTACTAATGATGTGCATGTTTTTTGTTTCTGCAGAATTTAATTTCTTATTTCTGAAGGTCAAAAGAGATATTTAGGACTCTACTGATGTGGAACTCTATTTCTGGGTCTCCAATCCAACAGGTCTCCATGCTTTAAGTCATTATATCCTGATTAAAGTATACCAGCAACATATCCCTTCAGAAGAAAAAGCTTTTAGTTCAACATGAGATATATGGCATTTGGGGAAAAAGGCCTGACTTGCATAGTTCTAATCTCAGTTGCTGAATCAGTGCTGTTTCTGGGATATATCTTTTTGCTCGTGATTTGGGTTTATGTAAGCAGACCAGAACTGTCTGTAACATTTTGGGTTTTTACCCGTTTGCTTTACAGAATGGTTCCAGGGATATAATTAGATATGCAGTGTGAAAAGTGTATTCCCAGATGCTTTGTGGTCAGCTCTGCCTGAGGTAACCAACAACAGTTTTCTCAGCTTAATGATGTCTACTGTTGGCAGTGCTTCTGCCAGAGAGTGAGGTTAATGTCAGGAAATAAAATAAAATCTGCTTAGTAAACACTACAAAGGAAACAGGTTATGTGTTAATGTGCTTGCAGAAGCCATTCCTCTCTGAGGCTTTATCTTCAAGTTTTGTTGTTTAAATTTTGGTTGTTCATACATGGTTAAATTTATACAAATTTGAAGAAGCTCAAAATGATAGAGCTGAAATTAAGAGATAAAAGATGTCTGTCAGGTGTATGGCTCCTAGTCCATACTTCCACTAGCATAGGAACACTTGTCTGATCTCAGTTGAATATCTTAGGTAAGAGGCATCTGCCACACACATTTCACCTTTAGAAGGGTTTCTCTAATACTCAATGTCATTTTCCCTAAAGGAAAACCACTGCAGAATTTAACAGCAATAGCTGTGGAGAACATCATAGAAATTACATTTCTATACCTGCAGGACTGAATAGAGATTAATATAACTTGCACATTCCTATCGAGGTGTTTTATTGCATTTTATAGGAAGAATACAATTTTCTCTTAAATTATATGGGCTAGTTTAAAGAACAAGGTTGTAATTTCCTTAACAAATGCTTTTAAGACCTTCCTGAGATAGTTCATGTTTTAAATTTCATCGTCTCTATAGCTTATTTAGGCAAGTGTGGCCACCCATACGTGACGAAACAAATTAAAAAGGGCACATAATGTTCCAGTTTCAAGTACTTGGGTGGATGGGGTTGCTTAATATACATGTATCATACTCTTCCAAGCTATCAAAGACTTTTGGATAAATTGGGTGCAATATATTAACTCAATTACAATGGAAACACAGATCAAAGAATGTAGCTGGGAGGTCTTATTAAAGTATGATACTTCATTAAAATGTCACTGGTTTTGATTATACTGGATTAAAGTGTCTGAAATTTCACTTCACTTCTTCATGTCCTCAGAAAAGAAAATTCTGCCGGCTAACTGTAAGTTCACAGTTTCAGACCTTGTTTCTCAGCATTGTTATTAAAGTGGACTTTTCATAAATTGGTAAAAAACACCAAACATCTTTTTCATTCATTTCTGACACTGAATATATAATCTCATTTGCTTCAATTTATTTCCTTTTCCATTTGTGAATTTTGTTTCTGGCTTTTACTCATTCACATCCATCTTGGAAAGTCTTCATTTCCTCAAAGGAAATAATAATAAAAAAACCTCTACTTTGCCTCTATTTAAAAGAAATAATTTAGAAATTACCAGTTTACATCATGGGATGAACACATGGGAAGGTACAAAGTCCAGTCTTTTCTAACTGGCAGAGCAATGCTGAGATTTCCAAGGAAAGGTGTTCATAGGGAGCAGTTTCTGTGTGCTGCAGTGCTCAGCTGATCCATTTCTGCCTCTCCAGCCAAGAAACAGAATACACACGTATGCTGAGCACTGCTATCAGTGGTAATAGCCCTTTAAATTGGAAACAATCATTGTAAAGACACCTAACAGACATTCTCTGGTATGTAATAAAAAGATTGAGATAAAAATCACTTTTCTTAATTCATTTATTCTTCTGTTGCTACACATGATGTCAACACACGTTTGTAATTTTATTAAAATGGTGATGCACCCTCTGTTGTGACGCAGGAACAAGGAAAAGTTTGCATATTGCTATCTTGCATATCAATCATATTTTGTGCTTGATATTGATACAGCCCTGCTTCATCTCTCTGCAAGTGCCAGAGTTGAGTCCAGCCCTGTCCCTGCTTTTGTTGTGAGAAGCCCCATTCCATACAGTTTGGGCTTTCAAGGTATGTAGCTCAGCATGAACTTAACAAAACATTAATTCATTCAGTAACCAAATGGATTTTTTGCTTTGCTGTGTACATGTTCCTTAAATTTCAGTGAAAGTAAAACATAGACAGTGCATTTCCAGCATAACTGGAACACAGTTTTATGAGCAGCAATGGTTTCTCTCTGCAGTTGCCAGCGTTAAGGATCTCCCCACAGATCTGGAAATGCTCAAGACGAGATAGTAAGGAAGTAGCATAACACAGATAAACAGAGAATAATTCCATTCACTTATGGATTGTTTCAGGGATTCTGAAAGACTCTGCTAATACTGGCTATTAAGATAGAGAAGATGGGGAGGAGAGAAAATCAATTCATTTCTCAGTCTATTTAAGTGAACAAAGAATTGCGTGTGAAACTGAACAGAGCGTGTCAACAAAGCTCACACCAAACAAAAAAAGAAAAGCAGCAATTTTGCATAATTGTGTCTGAATCACAGAAGATTTGACAGAACCTGTTCCATTCTAAGCCCCAAGGTCTTATTTATATAAGACATAATATCAAATTCCCTGTAATGTGTTTTTTCTTGGTTAATCTAACATCTCACGGGATATCGCACAAGGGGACAGCACAGGCTGTTGTTGAGTGGTTTCATTGGTTTATATTCAGTCTTGTAGGACTTATTCCATCTGTCTGCTGAAAGCTACAACAGTGCACTGTCAGGTCTCTGCAGTTTTTTTAGGATAGCTTGCTTATCTCTAAAATAGGAACAAAATAAATATTAGTGCTTTTCTGGTAAGAGAGAGATAAGGTTTAACCACTGAACACTTGTAAAGGTCTTCAGAGGACACTTCAGAAGTACCTAATGCTATAAATTCTGGCTTTGTAAGATACTTTACCATCATTAGAGTATTAAGAATTTGACCTTTTAACCTTTATGCACGTATGTAACCTGACATAATGGAGGCTCATGGAAAAGCTTTCATGACTAGCATTACCCATGCAATCTCAACACCAGAATTTGCAGAAACCTAAAGGAACTGAACTATGACCCTGCAGCAGGGTAAGTCAGTCCAAAGTTTGCCTTCCTCATAAAAGGTAAGGATCCAGAAAAACTATGAACAAGATTCCCTAAAATCACAATGTTTTATCTGAACAGAAATAAGATGCATTTGTAAAACTGCCAATATTAACAGTCCAGTATTAGCAGGGTAAATGCCTTGAGATAAGAATTAAGATTGCCTACTGAGCATCCAAAACGCTACAGCATCAGCAGGCACTAAAGCAGTAAGATGCTTGGAAAAACAGCTCCATATCTGATAGGGAAAAGCACAATAAATCAAAGATAAAGTAAACTTTCTAGATAACCAGGAGCATTTAGTGTCGTTCTGATTAAACTCCTCTACAGGAAATGAGTCAACGAAGCCTTCATGCTTTCCCTGTCTTTCTGCCAATTTACATCTTAATGGATAAACTGGTTCGGGTTACTCATTTGGTAAAGCAAGGATTGATTTGCAGCTTCTCATTTTGGCTGCTCCCATCAACTTCTGCAGGGCTGTTCAGGGCAACTGAGCACAGCCATGGGCAGGCAATTAAAGATTAACAGGCCTTTGCAGCATTCTAGGGGGATGACAAAGCCATCAAAATTCCTTATTTTTTTTTCTAGTATTTCACACACATTACACGTGACTGCTGCAGTTATTACACCAGTGGCTTTTCAGAAATCTTGCAGTTTAACTCTGGGATAGCAGGGGTTTTCCCTCTTGAAGATCTGAGTTATGAGATTATGAGAATAATCTCCAATTTCATTGGAAGTGTATTTATTGTCCTTGTGTTTGTAAAGCAAAGCCTTGAAATATGAGCTGAGTTACAAAGAACCACTTGTTCAATTGCACTAAGCATGAAAGCAAGTGCAGTGTGAGGCAAACCAAGGTTTTTGGAGGAATATGACACCATTAATATACTTCACATGGAGGGCTCAGAGTGTCTGAATTCCTGGATGCTTTTGTACACTTGATGAGTGTGAACTCATGGGGCTCTGTCCCCCTTCCACCTTCCAGAGGATCCTGTCACCTCAGGGGAAAAGGGATGTCATTGTCTGGGGACAACATGGATGGTGGTAACATCATTCTAGAGCTCCCCTTTGGCATCCACTCAGTTTGGGTGGTGGTGACCTGCACCTCAACCTTTCCCTCTCAGCTCTGGAGGTGATGGACAGCACCCCAACCTTTCCCTCTCAGCTCTGGAGGTGATGGACAGCACCCCAACCTTTCCCTCTCAGCTCTGGAGGTGATGGACAGCACCCCAACCTTTCCCTCTCAGCTCTGGAGGTGATGGACAGCACCTCAACCTCCCTCCTCAATTCAAGGGTGATACAGAGCACGCCAACCTTCCCGCTCGCTGCCGGAGCTCACGGACAGCGCCTCACCGCCCCGCGGGCTGTGGGGGCGTTGGGCCGCACCCACCGGGGGCCCCGCGCCCCCGGCTCCGCCGGCTGCCCCTGCCTGAGGGAAGTTCGCGCCCTGGGGCCGCGGGTTCGA
>VWYI01025715.1:0-42800 GCA_013399455.1 Anthoscopus minutus | reverse complement strand
CCCGGCCCGGCGCGGTCCCCGCAGCCCCGGGGCGGTCCCGCCGCTCCTCCCGGGGCCCCGGGCCGGGCAGAGCCGGGCCAGCGGAGCCGGGAGCCCCTGGGGGTTCCTCGGGGCACGCCGCCCCTGTCGGCCCGGCTGCCGGCGCTCGGTGCAGCCCTGCAGAAATGAAGAGTTGTGCATAAGCATTCGCGGGCAGCAGAGCAGCGGGGACGGGCAGACCCGTGCCTGCCCTGGGGATCAGTAGGAACATTGGCTTTCCCCGCCTCTACGTTTGTCAGCTTATTGTCGGATCGTGAAGCCAAAACAGGGTGTTGATATTGACCAAAGGCACCTCGGCATGTGCCCTGCGTTTGTTTTCTTTCCAAAGGATGCAGTAAATATTTGTTGTTAGTACAAGAGTTATTGACAAAAGAAACCTCCAAACATTTTCCCATTGAATTTTTTCGTGAGGGAAGGCATTCCCCGACCTTTTGTTACGTGTCTGTGAGATGTAACATCTATTTTGTTCAGTGTGTGATGAAATAAAGTGAGTTTGGATGAAAGGACTGAGTTGTATTTTGAAGATGTACTTGGGTCAACTTGATGTGGAGCAACAAGTGTGTGACACTAAAAAGTGGTACAATGGATCTTGCACTGGGCTCAGTACTAAGGAAGAATACTGCTATTAAGGGTCAATTCCAGTTTTAGTTGTTTTAATATGTGCTTGCATTGTGTCATTTTTTGTAGAGTCAAGTTGAGTTCTGACAATTAAAGGCTTGTTTGAGTAAATGTCAACTAATGTTCAAAGTTTGTTCATTAGATTAAATCCTGCTGTGGTTGGTAGTGTAGTTGTCATGCTGAAAGTAAATATTATGATATAAACAGTGAATTTAGTTCAGTAAGTAGTTCAATACAGTAAGCAGAAACTGATATTTGTCAGTCAGATTAGGTTTTAATATCAGAATTCTACATATTAAATGAAAATCAATATTGAAAGGAAGGTTATGAAATTAAAACCATTTAGCTTCCAGTGTACTGTTGTTCATCATAACAGAGAGTTTCACTGTGTGCACTCACACCTACAATCAGTTTTTCAGACAGAGAAGGATACAAACAGCATTTTTTGACTTGGGTTGGGTTTGCCATTCTCCCATCTGCTCTCCAAACTACACACTGCATGAACAGCCCTGTCTGCTTAGAGGTCAGTGCTGAAACTGAGTTAGAGCAGAGCCCAGGGCCCTTTTGCACCAACCTTTTCCACTTTCCACCTGCCTGTGGCTGAACCCATAGAAAGCAGTGGTTGCACGAGATGCAGCAGGCATGGACTGCTCCTAACTCTGAGGAGGGCTTCACCATTGTTCTCCTGTGACCACCTCAGGAATTGAGGGAGTGTAATGGGATTATTGAGGAAACATTTAAAAAAAAAAAAGGAAAGAAGAGCCAAGTGTGCTGTCTGTGGACATCTCTGTGCACGTGACATGGTGGAAGGTGACTTGCAGTGTGTCCTCAGACTCTCAGGAGACTCACAGATTGCCAGTCTGTGGGAAGGATAAGGAAATGTGTTGGTTTCCTGGAGTGAACCAAGATGACCTTCTGCAAGGCTGAGGTTGCAGAGCATCTTTCCTCCCCTGGCTGGGTGGCTGGAGAGGATCTGAGCTGACAAACTCACTGCCTGTTAATGATCCTCCCACGTTTTCTGTGCGTGAGCGTTGTTGTCAGACACCAGGGGCGAAGCTGGAGTGGGGAGCTGTGAGGAAAGGAGACCCTCGATCTCTAGCATAGTGCTGCCTTTGCTCTACCATGGACAGCAGAAGATAGAGCTGTGTGAAATACTGAACTTGTACTGTGGCTTTTTAAAATCATAATTTGTCGCTGTTCTTTTAAAGTTTTTTTATTTTTTTATAAATAACTGCAAAGCAATGCAGAGAAACAGTCAAAATCTGTAGGGAAATGATTTTAATCCTGTTGTTTTCTCTTGGGGACAGATCCTCAGCTGAAGTAACATGAAAGTAGCCCTATTAGTATTGATGAAGCTGTGCCACCTTGCACCAGTTGACTTTCTGATCAGCAATGTTAGGGGAGCACAATAGAAGATTAACTTGTTAAGCATCTTTAACGATGATTAGAAATTACAATATGATTAAATTTTTATTAAGCAATTGTCTGGGGTTCTAATAACAGTTGGTAATTTAGGCAGGACATTAACTTGCAGCTACCACAATACAAATACATGTGGTTTTAGTCATATTCTAGATAATGGAATGGGGATTAGCGGAGAGAGAAAAGTTGGGTGTTCTCTAAACATATGAAGGTCTTTCAGTGTGGGATCTCCTGCTACAGAACCATTCACTGCTCTGTGGCAGCATCTTCTCTCTTGTGTTGGATGCAGATTTATCCTTTTTCCCACTGATCTTTTTTTAATGGAGAGTTCCACTTAGGGAAGTTCATAGGAGTGGGAGCAGTTTGCATCCTTTCCTGTCTGAGGCTCACGGGAGCTGCAGTGTCGGGGAACACATTTGTGGTGGGAGTAAGGCTGCCTCTGTGGGCTTCCTGGGCTGTGTTAGAGGTACACTGCTAGCTGCTTTTGGTGAAGATGTTTGTGCATAGCTGCAGCTGGCCATCACCCTGGCACAGCTGAGGGGCTGTGTGGGATCAGCTGCTTCCTCTTGCTGCACGCTGAGCCTTGGAATGGGTCTGGTTGGGAGTACTTTGTTGGTTTCTCGTACTCTGGATGATGAACTGAAGTGTGAAACAATACAGGTGTGTGGGAAGCTCATCTGCATTGGCACAAAGCATCACAGTTAATTTATTTCCTCCTGAAATAAGATTGGCATATTAAATGGGATTTAAGAACAAAAAAACTGTGGAGGTGTAACAAGCATTTCGTAAATTACTGCTTGCAGCAAAGTAACTTAGTGCCATGTCTGTTTTAAATGTATTATTTTGGGGATGCAAACTTTGTCCGTAACTGTTGCTACTTTGGGTTCAGATTTTGCTTGAGTACAATACATGAAGTGGTGATTCTTGTCTTAGCAGGTGAGATGAAAACATAAAACTCTTCATGAGACCTGGAATTTTTTTTCCTGAGGCATCAGCTGGTTTTGGGTGATGAGTTCCAATCTGGCTCAGTCTGATGGGTGAGCAGAAACTTTCTGTTGTGGTCAGGTGATGAGGAATGAACTGAAAGGCAATTCTTCCTTTCAGTTCTTCCCAGTGAGGTACTCCTGAGTGGAAGGTAGTACACACAGATGTATTGCCAAAATGCCACAAACTCGTAAGTCAAGAGGAATCATGAGATTTTGGAGTTTATCTAGAGTTACTTTAGAGGGAAGATTCCACAAGATGCATTTTTGGCCATGTTTTACGATTTTATGAATCCTTAGGGTTGTATTTTTATATTTAATTGAAAAAAAAAATAAGTAACTGAGTTGTTCATATAATCCCTAAAGCTCCCTTTAGTGATTTCTTTTTAAGCAGAGATCCCCAAATACAAAAGTATGGAGAGCAACATGTCCTCAAAAGGACATTGACTAGAAATGTGTAGAGAGAGATGTGGCATGAGAGGAGTTCCTGGGGATTAGGACATTACTGCTGCAACCACAGCAGCTCATGAGGGTGCTTTCAGCCTATGGCTAATCCAAAATATTAACAAAAATGGCATTCTAATTTAAAGAAAGATTATTAAATAAGCTCTCTTTACTTCCAGTTTCTAATGAGTTAACAGCGAATTTTCTGTCATATTTGTGAAGACTTGTAACTCAGCCCTGCATCTGGGCTCTTGGTTTGGGTAAGTGCATTGGGTTCTGGTTTTGGTTTTTATGTGTTTGTTTGACTTGGGAGTTAAGTGGAGATAAATTATTCTTCTATTTGAACTGCATATTCTGAAAACCAAATAATTTGTTACCCAGTCCTACATTTGGGCTGAAGTTACTATGATACTAAGTGCTGTGGAAGAATTTTTTTGATGCTGCCCAGTTCATATTCCTGAAAGGAACTGGCTTTCTGACAATCTGGCCATTCTTTTCTTTAGATTTCAAACAGCTTTGAAGTTGATGATTAAAAAGAATCTACTTCAGTGTTTTAGATTTCAAAACCATTCAACTTAGAGCCCACAAGTTGTGTTTTATTGCTGCTGCTCTGCCCTTCATTACAATACAGACTATCCAGTAAACTAAAAAATCAATTTAACAGCATCCTGGAGTGTTGTAGTGATGAAGATTATAACGAGCTCTGATGTTTCTGGTATGCAAAAAAGAAGTCATCATTCTAAGATAAAGTTAAAAAAAAGGATTTCAAAATTAGAGTGCTCATTAGCTAATGGGAGGTTTACATTGCAGATCTTTTTCTTCTTGTGTTTTTATAGCTCTTGTACTGCAGAATTCTCCCTTAATTCAGTCAAACTGTGGTATGAGATGCCAATGCCTCTTGAATTGTTCTGTGATAATGTTTTGTCCTTCAAGACTGTGTACTGAATGGTAACTGGCATTGAAGAAATGCCATTATTTTTGTATTTCCAATATATAGGTATAGAGCATACATAAGATTTCATCTCTTCTATCACAAAATAGTTATTTGAAGCTTGCATGTGTAGCTTGTGGTTAGTTCCAAATATTTTTTTCAATAGAATAGTGTTTCCCCATTCCTCTAATAAAAATGCAAAACAAAAGAGATACTGCTGATTTCTGCAATACCATATGGTGTTGCTGATATTTCTTAGCAGTAAGAAAAATTGCAATAGAGATTAGGTAGAAAAGAAAAAAAATAGCCTTTTCAAAATAGTCAAGGCAAAATAACCCTGTTGATGTAGTGATTATTGTTATTAAGAGGACAGAAATGGGGCTGTCATTATGAAGATGTATTCAGAGATTATGCTTAAATGGTTGTGAAGATCAGATGTGTGTGTCGTTCAGAGTAATTTTGGGGGGCTTACTGCTTCATAACTGACAAGCAAGAATGGAAAATGTGTTAATTCAGTGCTACCTGCAGAAATTACAATGTTATTAAAATTTGCAGAAGGAAAGAGAAAGAGGGGTCTTGAGTTTAAGAGATGGGAATTTAGATCGTGGCTCTTGTAGCTCTCTGGCAGATTTTCCAGTCTGTCTATAGCAAAGTGGCTTTGGCTGGCCAGCAGCGTTCAGAGATGGATGAATCAGCTCAGGATGAGCTGTTCTGTCTCACCAGCTCTGGGGAGAGCAGAGATGCTCCCCTGGCTGCAGAAGTGTGCAGATACCAACCCCAGCTGCTTCTCGGACTGTAGGGGTGTGCTCAATAAAGGTTATGTGGGAAACAAATCTGCAAAGTCAGAGGTGCTCCTTCACCATTCTGCAGCTTACTTCGTGCAAAACATTATATTTGCTGGACAACAGAGGCAGAAATGTGACATTCCAGAGTTTGTGGGTGGATGCTTGCTCTAGAAACCATTGGTACAGTTTACTTCTTGCTAACAGTGTTTTCTTTGTTCAGCTCTAAAGCATTTCCTGTCACCCCATCTGTATCAATCATTCTGTCAAGTGAGGAAAAGAAAAACTTTGAGGCTGCATTTGTACATTTTATTTGCCTTCTGATTATAACCCAAGTAAGATAGATGCAAAGAAAAAACTTCAGAAAAATAATCCATCATCTCCCATTGTTTCAAATAAAAATTCACATGAAAATTAATACATGAAATAAATCCCCCATGGACCATGCACTTTCTGTCTGTTCAGGGAAGGAGTACTTTGTCATAAAAAGTTACAGGATTTTAGCAAGATCTGGCCTTTAATGTGCAGAAATTACATCGTTTTAAAATGCAGGATGAAATGGAGAATGACAGTTTTTTAGCAAGAGCTGATTCAGAGTTTATTTTGGATAGTCAAAATTTCAAATGGATCTCAGTTTTATTGTTAGCATGGATCAGTGACCGTAGTCATGCAATGTGTAACGAATTAGAAGCTGTTTTCAAGATAGATGTAATTTCTTTTTTTTTTGTACCCAAAGCACTCTGGTCTTCCTTGAGCAAAGCCATCTGCACAGGGAGAAAGAGAAATCCTTTCTTTTGGATACTCTACATATTGATGAATGCTTCTAGACTTTCTGGTTCCTCTCTCCTTTTTGTCAACATTTGTTTCCATTTTGCTTATCTTTAGTATTTCTGTCCTGTGGTTTCAATCCTGCTTTTCACACTTAGGTATCTCTACCTTTCTCAGAACTCCTGTAACTACTGTATTTCCTCTGTGCTGAGCTTTGTATTGACTTCCCAGTGTTGTTGAAATGTAAATTAATCCTGGCATTGTGCTGGTGCTACTCCCAAGTCTTTCAGCAGCTTATAAATTCAGATTTGTTCTGTAGGGAGCATCTGAAGACCCCCTTAGAGAAAAGTGGTACTTCTCCTGGTTCAAGTAGCAACTGTGCTGCCTTCCCTGCATCCCAGCAGGTACTGGGAGTTGTAATCAGCTGGGTCAAATTGGAAACCTCTATTAGCTTGCATCTGCCCTGGGTGTGTGTGTGTTGTTTTGTTCAAGGACAGCTCATAGTATTCATTTCAAATGCTTGGATCTGGGCTGCTGCCGGTTTTTCTCATCTAAATGTCAACTGCATGTGACAAGTAGAATAATATAAAATAATTGTAATTTTTTCTCTAATCAAGCAAAAGGGGTGTTGAATTGTTTAATTACTGGCTTTGCCAGCATGCAGATGGAAAGGCTTTTCAGGTAAGTTGCTCATACAAAATGCCTAAAATGGATAGTAATTAACAACTGGCTCTTCATTGGTATGTTAATTATGCTGCCATTTGTCCTCGTGCCTGTCGTTCTTTAAATGTTCAGTTACACTGAACTGAAGCGTTCACTTCCTGGCAAACACAGAATGTATCAGAACAGTTTGACTCTTAGATATATGCAAATATTTTATGGGAAGAGGCATGCCAGTAAATCACTGAGCTGCAAAGAACAAAAACACTGCATATTTGTATTCCTCAGAGGTAAAAGGAAAACCTGTTTCTGAGGAACATGCAGGCCTGATGTTGAAAAATGGTCTCTAATACTTTCCCAGTACTAACCCAGAACACAATTCCATGCAAGTAGGTAATTTTAGGAACTTGTTACTGCTAGGTGTTTCTATTTGTGGAGGTAGGTGGACAACCGGGTGCTGTTAAATGCCCTTGAAATGCATATATTTTAAAACTGAATTGCTTGTAATATCTGGGTGGAAAATTCAGACTGAACAGGAAATGCTTTTAGAACTTGGAATAGAAATGATTATTTTGCATGCAAGAGGAGTTTAAGTAACTTATGAATAGATCACAGCATTAGTCTCAGATCTTACTCAATTTACTCTTTATTCTTGAGAATGGAGATTGTCTCCTGTTTTCTAGCCTGTGCAGAGTTCCTTCCTTAGTCCACATGCTATGGTAGTGAGGAAAAACAGGCTGTGTCTGCTGTGTCTCCAAGTCATCCAGCAGTGTCCTGAAGAGGGCCAGGCTGCCGAAGTTCTGTGGCAAGTTTGCTGTGACCAGCGTGTTAGTATGAGGCTGGTATTTCTAATTTGCTGAGCTTCTGCCACATGGCAAGTGGTTAATCAGCCCAAAAGTCAGCCCCTGAAATGAGGCGCTGATTGTCACAGTAGCTGTGGGAAATGGATTATAGCCACAAAATTAGCTGTTGAAAGGCACTGGCTACCGTGTATCAGTGCCCTCGGCCTCCTGTTCCATCCTTTCAGGGACAAAAAGTGTGTTGCTGTTAGCTGTGCTGGGCAGTGGCTGAGCTGGATTTCCATTGTGATGTGTCCCCTGAAGTTCCTAGCTCAATTTTGAGCCTGGCTTTAAACACTTAAAGAAGTGATAGCTAGAAAAGCTTAGTTTGACATGATAAATCCTTGTGTTCCCAGTCATTGAGAGGTGGCTCATTTAGCATCAGTCCATGGAGGTTGCCCTGTGAGAGAGTTTGGGAAAAGAGTGATCAGTGTGTTGAGTACTCTTGTGAGTCATATTCGTGTCAATATGGGACACCAGTGTTTTCCTTGGATTTATTTTTTTTTAATAACATCTCACCCTGAAAATATTTTACACCTTCTGTAATAAGCACTGATCTGACCAGTAGAAAAACGAGGCTGTATAATTAAAATTTCCTTTTTATTGTAATGAGATTTTCAGTTTAGGAATATAATGGCAAATTATTGGATCTACATCAAGATTTCAGTGTTTCAGAAATAAGAGTTCCTCTGCTAAGTTTTTTATGTTTTCATCTAAAATAGGCAATATTTCTGGTTTAAGGGAAAAAAAAGAAAAAGTAAATTTATCTGGTGTGCAAGAAGGTTTGTGGGAACAACAGGTGCAGTGGTTTTTTTGCTTACAAGTGAAGGTTTGGATGATGTATTTTCATTGTTTAAATTAAAGTAAATGAACCATCACTAAGAAAAGTATAGGAGCATTTTCAAACTCTCTTATGAGGACTGAAAATAAAAATACTTTCTAGCTGCATCTCCAGCAAAGGGGACAGTGTATTACTGGAATTTAGAATGTCCCAAGGGAACATAACAATCTTCCCCAAATGCCAAGCGCTGAGACCTACAGAATCCAAATTTCCCACTTTTCTGAAACAAGTTCTTAAAAATGTGTGATGTCTCTGTGGATTCTCTGCAGTCTGTGAGTTAGGGTTGGCCCAAGTAAAACTATTTCTCTGGAGCTGGATTCTAACTAAGAACAGAACATTCTACATTAGACTACATGGAACTCCTACCAAAAATAGCCCATTACAGACACTTTAAGTATAAAATTTCTGCTATGGATACTTACAGAATAAGACAGCAATAGGGAATTTTTCCTCCTTCTTTGTTGTTGATGATTACTGTTAAGTACTTGAGTGTATGTGAGTCTTTAGGCTCCTTATAGTTTATTTATACTTGAGATTTGGTTCTCCAACGATCACAGATGTTGGGTTGTTTTTCTTCTAAATAAAACCCAAGTGTTCCTGGACTTTCTGTACTCTCTGATCTGTTTCTGATGCACTCAGTGAACATGTGCCTTTCTGAGATGTATTAGTCTTTTGCTTAAATATATCTTGATACTCTTTCACTCTTCAGACAAGCTAACATTATGCATTTCCAAACTGATTCCTGACTCAAGACTTAATCATATTTTGTTTTAGTGGTGTCCTTCTGCTTCAGAACTCTTTGGTTCTGAACTCTAAATGGGACTGAGGCTTATAATGGTCTTTAATGTTTTAGGGGAAGCTGCTGCTCTTAATATTTTTGGTCTCCAAAGTGTTCACTTTTTGTCACCTGTGTTTCTCCCTCCAGGTTCCATGCATGTTTTAAGAAAAGGAGGCATGTAAATATGTAAGTAATGTCTGAGGTTAGGCAGCTGTAGGGATGACACTGTGAAATGAAATCTTAGTGCTGGTGTGCAACAGCTGAATTAAAAGGTGTGTGGTTTTACTTGTCGGCATTTTGGTTGAGTACTATCAGCTGGAGATGTGTGAGTGGGTGGAAAGAACAGTAACGTGGAGTTCATGCTGAATTATGTTTTGCTGGAGGAAAACTATTCATTAGTCTCATAGCTGGCACATGCCTCTTTATTCCTTCTCTAAAGTAGTATCTGACGACTTTGATGAAAAGATTGATATGACATTAAGGAATTGGTTCTGCCTCATCCACTGATGTGCAAAAGCCTTTCTGCCCTTGGCAGAGCTGAGTGAGACACAGGCAGCATGCCAATCCTCACTTTGCTCTAGGAAGGGCATGTGTGTGGTAAATGGTTCAGGCTTTGAGGAGCCTTGGCTCCATCACTGAGTGGGTGCGTGTGATGCGTCCAAGCTCTGCTCTGGGGTTCCTTGTGCCTCCACCTCCGCCTCTCCTGGTTTTCCAGGATGGTCCTGAGGACAAAATACTCTTTTGTCATTGCTAAATTTAAATTGAACGTGGTAATTATGAATAAGAATTTCAGAGAGCAGTAAATTGTTGCTGTGCAAGGAAATTCCTGGCTGTTGCAGGCTGGCTGTATCATTTCTCATGTGTCACTGGCTGACTGCCTCGTGTCTGAGAATCGACCAGGACAAGGAGGCAGTGGTACAGGCCCTGGACAGGGTTCAAGTTTACTACAGGCTTTCTACTGAATCACTGACAAATAGCATTCACATGCCACAATTAAGTCATCTGACCTTTGTTTTCATTTATCTTACCACCGGTTTGCAAGTCTTGTTTATAAGACTGTGTGTTTGAGATGCTTTTTTCATATGTGACTATTGTAAAAATGACGTATTTGTAAGATGCTAATGCTGGGACAAGCAAAGAATGTGTTTCATTCTGATATACTAATTGATAATGTTTATTAATAGACTTGTATTTCAACCATGTTTATGTTGGATTAGCAAAAAATTTTCCTCCCTTTGGGAAGAAGCAGAGAGAGAAAAGGAAAATATACAGCTTCTTTCTCTCTGGAAACAGCAATTATTATTTATTCCAGGCACATGAATAACCAATAATTTGTATTTTCTTTGCAGAGTACATAGGGTATTTGGATAATGTGCTTTTTAAGTATCTTGGCAGAATATACACATGATGGTTAGTTCAGTGCTGAACTAGCAACAATCCACCTGGCTTTAAAGTATTAATACAGGTTTTACAACTTATATCTTGTTGTCTTATGGTTGCTTTTGACATTTAAATTTGCCTTTGAAGATGCATTAGTTTATTCTCATCCAGTTACAGTTTGTATTAAGATTGTGAGCAAAATGTACATTGCTTCATACACCAAAGAGATGATCAAACTAAATGAAAAACACAGTTGCACTGAGTGAAAATTATGAGATAGTTTTCAAGTATTCATTGTGCATTGGCAAATTAAATTTAAAAAGTAGGAAAATGTATTATATGAGGGCATTTGGTTAGTGGCTTAACTCAAACTGCTCTTTAAATCAAATCAGGGAGCTGTCCCTGGAAGTAAATACATTTTCAGAAATGAAATTATGATTCTTTCTGATGTTGAAAAGTAAGGATAAAATATTTGTAGTGATTTCTTGGTAAATGTATGTGGCTGCCTCTGGCTGTTTGTTTTGTTGTGTAGAGTCCCTGTAGTAGCTGGAACCCGATTGCCAGGTTTGGAATTCAGGCTAATCTTGTGTGTCCTGTGTACTTGCCTGTGCTGCTCTTCAGTCAGCAAATAACAAAGCTAAAACCTTACTTTGGTCAATATTTACAGACAAACAATCAGCTTGTTTTTTGACAAACATCCAGTTTGTTTGCAGTGAGGGTTTTTTCAGTATCATTCTTCACTGCTGCATTTGATATATGCACAGAACTGTCTGTATGCTTTTGGGAACAAGTGGCTTGTAATGGATGTCAAATCATTTTTAATGTGAATATGGGGACATAGAAAAATAATGCTTTGTTAATATATGCTTCCTTTTTGTTTTTGTTTAGTGGTTCACTGATAGAACATCCAGCAAATCTTGTATTCTGTAATTCTGAAAAGCAAGTAAGAGCATGGCTGTTACTGCTGATCACTTCAGAAAGACTAGCACAGCCTACCTGGAAACAGCATTTTCTCTTATGTTAAAACTGGTAATTTTAAAAAGAAAGCTTGAGATTCAGTCTGTAAAATATCTTCAGGAAGTAGCTCTGGGAAGAAGTTAAGCAGAAAAAAGGTGTTCCAAAATTCCTGACAAATTCTTAGCAGTGTAGGAAACTTAAAGTAACACCAAGGAATATTCTGCAGCAGCTTTGTAGTATTTTGTATTTTCTACATGCCTATGAAGGTTTCCTTATACCATAACATGGCAGTGTGCCATTTAGAACATTTGTGGGAATGAAAAATTCTAGAAAGTAACAACAACAACAACAGCAAATACAGTTACCTTTGAGCACCCAAAAGCTTGTGAGCTTCTATTATTTTTATTTGCAGACATGAAATATATAATATGTGAAATTACCTACAAGGAAGAATGTTCTAAAAATCATTTAGTGAAGTGAAGGGGCAGTGAAAAGTAGAAAAATCACTGAGACCCTTATTTGTAATGTTGAGGGTTTTTTGCTTGCAGAAAAATTCAGGGTTTGGGAGACTCATCTGTGAAAAGGAAGGTAGCTGCTAATGTGGGTTGGTGTATCAGATTAGTTAAGGCATCAGAAGATGTTCTGAAGGTTGTCCTTGTTGGGAGGTTAAACTGAACACATCCAGATTAGTGACAGGTGCCAGATGAACATTGTGGGAACACTGGCACAGTCTTTTCAGGTGGCTTTTCAAGATTCAGTTCAATTTGAATCTGGAATTTTCTTATCCATAGCCCTCTTCCATGGGCTGCAGGCTGGACTACAGAATTTCGTAAACTGGGCAAGGAGTTTGAGAAGTAATGGCTGGAGTACATGAGCAGCCCGTTCACTTGTACACCCCATTTGAGTCATATTTTTTGATCCTTCTTGCTACTGTGGAAATGTGAGGTTGGCTGTTTTATTCAGTCTTTAGAGAAAAAAAATAAAATATTTAAATCAGAAAATCTCCTTTGACTTAAGGAATTTCAGACAAACATAAAATGAACTGAGTATTTACAATGCTCAGGCTCAAGCTAAGTTTTTGAAAGGGAATTAAATGTGGGATTTTTTTCCTTGCAGTTTTTTGTATTAGGAATCATGAGAAAAGGAAGAACTACTAAACCACACCCTATTTTTAGAATGTGCTTTTGATGAGTATTGATATTCTTTATAAGGTGTTTTACATAAAAATTCTAGTTCTTAGTAATGAATTGGGGTGTGAAAACACCTGAAAGGCCAATTAATTATCATAACATCAAATAAGCATCATTTGCTTGTTGATCAAGCAGAACAGAAGTCATTAGTGCTATCAATAGAATGCTGTTTAATGAAAACAATAGCATTCTGATTACCCTACAGTGCCCAAGGACACTGTAAATTTACTGATAATTAAGTATTTGGTAACACAAGTTGCTGTTCTGAACGAAATTTAAAATTGACATACCCTTCTGAGGCACACTTAAAAATCTTCGTAGTAAATAATAAAGGCATTTGAAGGACAGGAGTCACTAATTTGCAGTGAATAATTTGAATCACAGTGGTTTTACATCTTTGTCATTGGACTTTGTTGCTCCCGAGCTTTCTGCAGCTTATGAGGAGTGAAGGTATATAATATATAATATCATAATATATAATATAATAATTATATACTTGCACCTGTGAACTTAGAACAACGCTTTCTCAGTGAAAATGCATTATAGGAATATTTGTATGAAACAATTATAAGAGGAGACCCAAGAATTTATTAATTCACTTGAACATTTCTGCTGATTATTTAAGAAATATGTTGTCAAATTTCTTCAAATGTGAACCAAAAGTTATAGTCATAAATACTGGCTCTCATGCTCTTGAAATCTGATTGCTGATTTCTTCTGTAATTAACAGAAAATATGGACAAGTGATGTTGGCAATGACTTTAATGTGAGTTCTGTGCATTTCTGAGTAGAGGAAGAAATGAAATAGTTGAGAGGAGACATTTGATTTCTGGGAAAGCTAAGCTGCCCATGATCTGCATTTAGTTAAAATCCATTTTACTGAATGTTCTGGACAGATTTATTGCCAATTAGCTTAATTTCTTTGCATTTATACAGCTATTGACTAAGTTTTATGTAATAGATAGGAGTTCAGAGCGCTGTCATCTTGTTATGATGTAAACTCTGGAGAGCCACAGTATTGATCTTAGTGAGTTTTTTCCTTATGTATACCATTACAAGTATTTTAATAGCAGCTTCAAAATAATTTCCACAAATTAGCAGTTAAACTTGTACATGAACAAAATAGATTTGTGATCAAGCACTGAAAATGCTTAAAATCGAAACCAGCTTCTGTTGCTGAGAGAAGTAAGAAGCCAGACTACTTGATAGAAGATTGTGGAAATATTATTTGAAAATAAATGGTTTGAAGATGAATGAACAAAAATGAAGCCTCAAAGGATAACATACTGCAGATAAACTATTGAGCAGTTACTCTTATAATTTCTTTATCATAGAACAGTTACATAGAAATTTATAAAAGGGAATTTGCTTGCAGATATTTTTCGAGGATTATAGAAGAGGTAATGGAAATAAAATGAGTTTAGGAAGGAACAAATAGCAGTGCTGGTATAAAGCAAATAATCAGTGATCCAGAGCAAGGGCATACAATGGAAAATGCTTGATTTCATTGTTAATGAAATAAAGAAATAGCGGTAATTCGCTAATTCCCTTTCTTATCTTTATAGAAGAAACACACTTAAGAAATCCTACATCTGCTGCTCCTGATGTAAAAATATGCTGTGTTTTCCTGAAAATAAAATTTTTCAAGCCCAGCATATCTTTTCTAGCACTGACCAAAAGCAGGGGCTCGAAGGAGTATAAAATCAGAGTAAGCATGGGTGGTGCTTCCCCTGGCTACTGTCCCATCCTCCAGCCATGTGTGACTCAGAGGCTTCTGGTGTGATCTTTGATTCCTACAGCTCAGTGAGTTTCTTTTCCACAGTTTTGGATAGGCTCTAAATAAAACCTATATTGTTTTTTTGGCATCCAAAGATTCCCATTGTAGGGACTTTGGGGCATCCATAGGTAGTTGTGGTTGGTCAGGAAAGCTTGGCAAAAATACTAAAGGTGTGAGAGAGTATGAAAGATGAGAAGGGGCAAATTCTGGGATGGTGTGACACTGGCTGAAGCACTCTGACATTGCCTTTGAGGAGTGGACTGGCTTGGGGTGACTGCCAAGAGGGCACCAAGCAATGCAGTAGGAGAAGAAATACAGGCATTAGTCTTCTGGGTTTTATACCTATATATATACATATATATCTATGTGTGTGTACATATATCTATATCTGTATATATATATACACACACATAGATATATACGTATATATGTGCATGTGTATATATATGTAGTCATGAGAGCAGCCAGCAAAAATTGGATGCTGTGCAAGGCAGGAGATGAGGAGTGGTTGGATGAGAAGGCTTTTTTTTCTGTGTAAACAGAAGTCCAATCTCAATCAATCTTAGGAATGTAGAGGCAGGTATGACAAAACACATCCATAACTGAGATCACAGTAAAGCTGATAATATGGCTGTGTGGGTTATAATTTTTTTAACTTGCACTTGCCAGCTGGGTAATTCTCAATTTGTTCTCTTTGTTGATTTACTGAGCAACCAATTTTACCAGGCCCTTTTAACAATTAGTGATAATCTTGGGGACATGGCTTTATGCAGGTGTTTTGCCTAATTCAGGATTATTGTGCCTGCCTTTAGTGTAGCTTTAGCTGGTCTTGCAGCTTCCACTTTATCTCCTGATGTTTTACTGGATGAAATACAGCAAGTGTTCTGTTTTAAAAAGGGAAAAAATGATCCTGTACATGAATTTCTAATTGAACGCCAACCAAAACAATTAAATGAAACAGACTTGTTAAAGAAGAATTAATGGCCTGAGCATGATCTGTCTCTGAGAAACTGGAAGGAAAGTTCTTAGAGTTTATTATTTTTCCCTTGTGTTTGTTTGCCCAGGCTGGGTGTGTGCTTGCACAGTTTTTGTGAGTTCATTAATGGGTCAGCTGTGGGCAGTTGTACATAACAGAACAGCTCTATATGCTCTTTGCTAGATCTGATGCTCGGTAAAAAGCATGGAAAATAACATTGAATGTTACCTTCTGTTTCTTGCATATAACTTATAATTATGCAGTTACTTTTGGCAAATACAAAATGTCAGAGAAGGAGGGAGAATCACCATTCATTTCAAATGGAAATGATGCATAATTTGGGGAGCCTTGTTTTTTGGTGATTTGCTTGGTACTTCTGCCACATGTCAGTAATATCAGCCGAAATAACGTCAATAAAACCAGGTAAAATTAATCTAGAGACATTTAAGTGTGGAATTATGTTGTATGATTGCCTTATCATGTCTGTAGTGACCAAAGACCAGGTAGGGTCACATTCAAACACCTCAAATTGTCCTGCTGCTGTTTTCTGCTGTTTTACTGTGATCCTTCATGTAATCTAAGCAGCCTGCCTCTCTTCTTTTAATAATGTTTACATCAATCCTGAAACAGCCTTTCAAAGTCAGATTTTCATCCTCTCTTTAAACTGGCCTTTTGCAGTAGCTGCCCTACTTGCCTGCCCAATTTGCATGTGCACTTTCCCACTTGAAACTATTTATATCTGAGACATTTGCCAAGTGTTAGAGGCTCGGGGTATGTTTTCAATGTGAGTCTACCCCTTGAGTTTGCTTCTGGCTCACTCCTTCATGCACTTTCTGACTTTGGATGTAAGAAGTACTTCACTTCTAATGCATCAGTCCATCATTATCATGGTGCAGACCTGGTTGCTCTTCTGCTTGAGTTATAGCCCCCACTTCTGCAAGGGGAGAGATTATCAAATTTTAGAGGCAGGCCAAGTGCTTAGGTTCAGGTCATTTTTCACATTCATTCTGCAGTGCAGGTGCAGGCCTTGTTTTAATTCTGAGAGGGTTTATTGTTTTACAAGACTAGAGACATGCTTTCAGAACAGAGGCCATTAGGGCTTCTTTTTTAACCTTCACTCCCTGTTTTGATTTTCAGCGACCTCTTTTGAGGGAAGTGGTCATAGTTTGGCAGGACTTGTCAGCAGTTGGATGCATTGGCTTATTAAAGAGAGTACAAGAAATAGTTCACCTCAGTCAGAGTCTGAATAGGTCAAGAAGAGGTAACAAGGAATTATGAATAAGAAGTGGAAAATAGCCAGGGAAGAATGCAGGGGCATAAGGTGCCGTGCTGTTTGTCAGGAAGATAGGAGGAATGAAGAAGCATTTCCCTCATGTCCCTTTCCCTTCTTCCCAGCCCAACTATAAGTAGCCAAGTGCATCTTCTGTCTAGGCTTCAAGCTGAATTTTTCGTCTTAACATTCTCTGTGGTAGGTGCAGAAGTGACTCTCATCTTCTGGATTGTGCTAAAGACCATTCTGAGTTTATTCAGTTGTATATGGGTTGTGTTGATCATTTAGGCAGTGAATATGAATGTGGTGCACATCCTTTCCTTACTCCATGATGTCTCTGGAAATTTTTGTGCCTTGACCATAGGGTAGATATGTATGAAAGGAGTTACCAACATGACTGGAATGAATGAAAATTAGAAATTAAAATAAGAAGTACTGTCAAAATAACATTCAAAATAATGTAGTAATGTATGAAATATTTTTTTGGTTTTACAGATCATAAGAATTGATGTTTATGCAGTGGGGTTTTTGGGCACTGTGGTTTCTGCATGACATGTCTAATTTTGGGTGCTTCAGAGCATCCTGATTTTTATTTTTGGCTGCTCATCCTGCAGTGATTGGTCTCACATTGTCCCTCCAGCTGACCACTTGCAGCAAGAATTCCCCTAAAGTGGACCAAAACTCTCTTTTTGTCACAGTTTACTTCCAATTCTTTGCATCCCACCTTCTTTTGCACAAACAGGTGGTGTTGTTGAACTGTGGGGCACACAAAGGGTGTGGGTTGCAGTGAGATCCCAGGGTATCCCACATGAATGGCTTGTGTGAACACAGCAGTCAAGTGTGGAGGCACCACAGAGACTTTCACCTCTGACTTCAAAACTTGCTCTTCCAGTCTCCTGGTGGGGCATGTGGTAGAAACCCGATACATGTGTCACAGATGCTGGCATCTCCTCCAGAGTCAAGGCAGGGAGTGAGGTAAGATTTGGCCCCTGGAACACCAGTTAGGCCAGTCTCCGGAATGCTCAGCTCCAGTGTCTGCTGAATAGACAGTGCCCCTTCAACTGAGCAGCTCAATCTCATCATCTCCCCCCTCTTTGAGTATGCTTAACATTCACCTGTGATGCAGGCAGAGGATAAAGCTCTGATCTTCATTTTGAAAAGGAGAATGTTTCTCTAGTAACTGCTCACCACATGCCCTAATTTATCTTCAGGATTAGGGGCGGGCCCCCTGCACACACCCCATAGCACAGGGGCACTGTGGTGGAGGGGAAAGTTTTTAGTTCATTAGGATTTTTATATTATTCCTGTCTTAGTAGCTCTTTCCAGAACCTAAATGGTTAAAGTAGAAAATGTTAGTAATTTTGCTGCAAATAAATTGATCAGTATGCAAGACGGTTGTCACCGGCTGAATCATGGTCCACAGTTAAGGTAAACAGATCTGTGATGACATTTTCTGAGCAGAATACCAATGCTGCTACATTTCTTCCCAGAGGTTTCTGACTCTTCTTATATGCGGATAAAATTTCTCTCCAAGAAGGTTTTGTTCACAGGAAAGAAATAGCATCTTTGTAAGAGTCTTCCTTAAAGGTGGGATTTCTTATGTTTTGTGATTTATTTGTAATCGTAATTCTGTCGAGAGCATGGCAAGGAATGTTTTTGCTTTTCTGCATATCCTCTCTGTACAGTAGATGTTTTTGATGTAGAGTCTATTTAAAGTGTCTGGCAATGGAATGCAAGTAAAACAGTATAACAGAGTTGCCAGGCACAATGAAAAATGGGGGTTTTTAATATTCTTTGAGAGTGAGCTCTGTTTTATAATCTCTGTAGTTAACACATAAAAGCAATGACTTAAGTATACAGCTAGATTTTTAGCGTTAGTGTTTCTGTGAAATATTTTTGACTACATGATGGCTTCATATTTTTGTTGGCATATTCTAAAGTAAGAGCTATGATATAGTTTATTCTTAAATGACTCTGTGCTAGGCAGAAAATCCCCTTTGCAATTGACTGCAATCAAAAGCATTTAGCTGAGATGCATCTAACTCCCGTATGACTTCAGGGTAATGAAAAATACGGTTTCTAAAGAAGTTTTTGAAATCTGCTTTCTTAGAATATTTAAAAGAACATTCTGAAATCACTGTGTACAATGCTATCGATGGGATTGGGCATGTTTGTAATTCTGTGTTTAGTCTTAGATCTACATTTAATTGGAGGTGATTGACATCTCAGCCGTTCTATGGATTAGTGACTGGAAATCTGTCGCATTTGTATTGATAAAAGTAGAATTTCCTCTTGTTTAGTCAGATGTTGGTATCTGACTTTAGTCATGTTTATTACAGTAGACACTGTAGGATAAAGGAGCCGTGTGAAGAGCATGCTCAGTGGTACCTGACATGGAATAGCAAACCTGGAACTGGTCCTCACAGCTAATGTCAGGGATTCAAAGTCTCTGGGAGTCAGCAAAACCATTTCTCAGTAGAATTTGGGTTTCAACCTGGCCCTGTCCGTGTCTGCTGTATTTAGCTCGAGTGGCTGAAAATGGTGTAGTTAACAGGACCTTTTGTAAGATGGACTTAGAAAGTCTTGTCATGCACGGCGTGTCAAAGCTTCCCAGCAGGATGCATGGCTGTGGTTTGTGCAGAGGAGCAGAGCAGGAGCCACCATCTCTGGAGCTGTGTGATGCTCCCTGTGAGGACAAAGAGCTGCTGCTCTTCTCTGGGGGAGACCCCAGCAAGTCACAAATTTGTGTCAGAGACAAGATAGAGCTGCATTTCAGGCAGTGCATCTGGGGTGGGGCTCAAGATTTAAAGTTTGGGTTTGGAGAGGCATGTTTTAATAATTCCCTAGCAAAAAAGAGAAGTCCAGGTTCATCCTGGCATGCTGCACTTTTCTATAGTTCTTGTCCTGATTGGGATTCTCATGCACTTTCATGGTATCCTTGTGCAGAATTTAGCTTGCTCTTTGTACTTTGGTTTGTGAAGTGCACAGCAGCTATTTCTTTTGCAGATCTATGTAACAGCTTGAGAAGAATGTGAATTTTTTGGGGAATAAATCCCTGTATTTTATCCCAGTGTTTTAATGTGCATTTGCAGATTAACTTTTTTTCAGAAACATCTGTGAATATTTTGGGCTTGACCTAAATGTGGCACTGAAGTAAAGTGAATGTCCAAACTCTGGATGTTCAGCAGCAAAATTAAGTCTGGACAGGAATGGAGGGACTAATTCTGCTTTTACATTGTTCCTGGATTGATGTGGCTCCTCAGTGATCCCCAAGATGAACATAAATGCTAGTGGCAGGATCTGACCTGCTCCCAGACATGACAGTGATAAGACAAAAGCTGTTAAGTGTTGTCCAGGTGGAGGAATGTTCACTAAAGATTGCAAGTGTTGTGCTGGGTTTTGTTCTAATAACATTTCTGTGTTCTTTGGCAGATCTCTAGGAACTCTCTTACCTCCAAATGAAATACTGCATGCATTTTTTCAGCAAAAAAATTATTTCTATTTGACACTAAGAAACACCTTTTAAAAGATTTTATAGAAATTTGTTCAGAACACTGCCTTGATTATTACAGATGATTTTTGTGAATAATCAGCTTGGGGTTGTTTCAGTTCCTCAGAATTTTACCCTTATGTTGGTGTTTTAATTTTGGGTAGAGTAAGCAACACTTGTTTTATTTCCCTTGGCAGAAGGGAAGTCCACTCTTCGACTGTTCAGTCTCAGAAAGAGAACACCTTGTTACCCAACACTTGTTGCTGCTGAAACACTTCTGTGAACGTCACTGTTAATGTGTATCTGGACATAGGTTTAGATAAGCCTGAAAACATGATCTTTATGATTGTTGACCAAGCATGTATTTTTTTTTTTTTGTCAGTGGTGAGAGCAAGGGTTCTGCAGAAAGAGATTTGCTCAATCTGGTTTGGATGCACCTCTAAGCATGGAATGCATAAAGGAGAGCAAGGGGGCTTTGTTTCCTTTTTTTTAGTGAGCTGTAAAGTCACCTTGAACAATTAGTTTTGGCTTTGGGAATTCTAAAAGTAGATGAAAACAACCCTTGGCATGTTTTTTCATCATTTTTGGTTTAGATTGTGGAAAATTAGTTATGAGAGTTTCTCATCACAGTACACTATGTGCTTACTCTTAAAATACTGCTTAGGGATGATCTGAAATTGTATTACAGTTACTACTTTAAAAAAATCAGATCTCCTTGATGATCTATACTGAAATGTGTTTCTGAGTGACAGGGACACTTTGCAGGTAGATTTATTACAGTTTTTACCATCTGCTTTAATAAATGAGTGAGCAGCATTTCAAAATGACCTTCCATGAGAGATGAGTTTGAATGTTCTGAGTGAATTATGGGCATTAGACAGCTAAGGGTACTTATCCTGGAAATAGTGATTTACCAGTTGTTTGCATGCTGATGCTTTTATTTGTCTGGAGATATGCTAATGTGTGTTAATGTTGTGTTTCCACATAGCTGCAGCTTTAGCCACTGTGAAACTTTCTGTAGTGGGGGGTTGTAGGCAGAAGTCTCATTGTTTCGCCTTGCAGACTTTGTTAAAAAATACTGGATTGCTCTGTTGCTTTTTAGTTGAAAAGGAGTTAATAAAACTAAATGTACTAGAAGAAATCCATGAAATCAGTGAACAGATAAAATGTTATTATTTGAAATGCATAATGTTGCATAATGGATGTGTATAAAGTGTGGCAGAGATGGAAGTGCTCTCCAGACATAATGAAAGAACGTGGATTCCTGTCTCCATAATTGAAGTTATTTCATACTTATCTGTTGGGGAAAAAATAGCAGGATTTTTTAAACAGATTTGCTTTCCATTAGTAATTATATTTAGCTGTAGTTCCAGATACCTTGCCAAGTTTGTTTTTTTTTTTAAAGTTGGAAGGAAGATGCATTTTCTTTCAAGATAATTAAATGTTTTGACTGTAGATTTTGCCTCCAGAGTGAATAAAGTATATGTGCATTAGAAAAAAGTTTTAATTGCTCATATAGTTTATAAGAGTTATACAGAGGAAAAAACATTCTTAATCCTATGCTTAATGATGGGATAGAAGAAAAGGATATAAATATGTTATATTCCACTTTTCTTTTTTGAAGTGTAGCGAACTGTTATTAATAGACTTTAGAAGTACTTACCATTAGCAGTCTGAAAACCATTGCATGAGTTGAGCTTTTGCAGTTTCTCACGTGAAAGTTTTGAGGTTTGAGGATCCCATTAACCTGTGGCTATACCTTGAGCCATGGCAGAGGGATGAATACATTTTGGGCTGGATTTTGGGCTCAGTTCTGCTCTGCAAGACACCACACAGAACTGCAGCCAACCTTTGAGCTCACCTAAGGTCAGTGTGGCCTTCTGAATGCCTCCAGAATATAAATAATAAAAACCAGTATCACCTGATAATTCATCTCTGCCCTCAACTCTTGGCTTCTCTAGCAAAGTGAGTTGTTGAGCTGTTTTTTTTGTCTTGGTTCCCTCGTGCCACGATCTGCAGCTTCATTTGCCTTGGGAATTCTGCTCTGTGTTTCTGTACAAGGCTCTTTAACTGGTGTATGAGGTTGTTGGCCTTCATCTGAAAGCCTCTTTGAGACTTAAAATGAGAGCCATTAGGTCAGTGGAGCTACAGGGATACCTATTTGCAATCCTCTCTCTCCCAGGCACTGTAATGTCTATTTACCTAGCTAGGCTTTTTCTAAAGGATCTGGGAATCTGCTGGGTTTTAGTGGAGAGCTTTACTTTCGCTTAGAAATAAAAAGGAAAGCTTTCTCTGTTTGTTTTGGGAAGGGCCTATCTGTAATGTCATCAGCAGAGGTTTCTTGTTGAAGGTAATGGATTAAGGGATTTCCCTCACCTCTTCCCCTACCTCTGCCTTCCAGAAATGGCATCAGATATTCCTGGCTCGGTGGCCTTGCCAGTGGCTCCAATGGCGAGTGGACAAGTGAGGATGGCAGGATCCATGCCTTCCAGAGGAGGAAAGCGTCGCTCTGGGTAAGCCACCTCCTTTTTTTTTTTCAGGACCGAAACTGAAAATTGCTTGTATTCTAAAACTCAAAATGCACCTGTATATATGTGCGTGTTTCTTATGTAATCTTATATTTACATAACCTGCATTATGACATTAGTCACTGATGTTTTGTTTTTCTCTTCAATGCATCTGTTCTTCCTGCAAGATCAAACTTGCTGATAAGCATATGGCTTGTTGTTTTGCTTGTTTCAAAAGATTTTCAGATTTGGCAAAGCATCCAGAAAGGGGTTTTGGATCCTGTGGCTGTTGCAGATATAATAAATGCATATTGCCTACATCTGTTTAATTTTACAGTGATATATCAAGTGGATAAAGGTAGTGAGATTGCACACATGCAGACTTCCTCAACTTCATCTGAGGGTTACACTTGGAATCTCTTGAAGAGAGGCCTGTTAAAGGTGTTTTCCAGGTGCAGAAATAGCATGAGTGCTCACTCTTCAGAGATTGTGGACCACAATATTCTAGGTTTCACTGGGAGCACAGCACAGTCTTCTTCTGGGAAAAGGGCCTGAATCAAATTCAGCCCTTAAAAAAGCTTGTTGGCTCTGCTAGAGAAGAAAATATGTTTTATCTAGCATCAGAGGCTGATGTGGTGTAGGGGTAGTTGCCCACATCAGATTGTTCTGTGGCAGGCCCTAGTAATTCTGTGTTAGAAGAAAAGTGTAGCTAGAGCTTCAGAAGAACAGAAAATTACTCTCTAGTGTTAACATCTCCCTCCTGTTTTTATCAAAGGTTGATCACAAATAGTAATGGTTTTTGGGTGATGCTTCCTCAGAGATAGCTGATTGAGTCTCTTCTAAGAAGATTGATTAGTCTTATATTTAGTCCTAAATAAGGCAGTGGTGGGGCTTAACAGGATTGAGAGTATGAGTGAAATCTTCACCTAAGGAAGACATTATTTCTTGCAAGGGCTACTCTAGGAATTTTTCACCAAAGTATGTTGCCAGTTTTGTGTGTCTGCTCCAGTAACAGGGCTGGAGTCTCAGTCTTGGAGTGAATTTACAGTGGAGAAGGCTGACCTTGGCTCGAATGTGGAGTGAGGTTGGTGTGATGTGAACACTCTGGATGGTTGTTCTGAGGGGTGTTCCTGTGAACAGAACAGCTTGAGTATCTCCCCACACTGAGTGCACTTCTTATGCTGAGCTAGCTGTATTAAATTGGTTTGAGAAACTCCTCAAATACAGCTTTGACAAGCATCACATTTTTGTTTTCAAGCTGCTTGATGAGAAAACCTTTTTAAACTTACACTTAAAAGAAAAGGCAAAGCATTAGCATCTTTTCATTCCTACCTAACATGGATAAGGTTTTGTACTTGAGTTGCAGGATATTTGATCTCTTTTTTGATCATAAACCACGTCAGCTCTGAATACCAGTTTGCAGTTTACTGTTGCCAAGGCTTGATGCTGCTGACTGTGAAATACTCTGATATTAAATCCTGACTCGATATGAATTGAAATGCTTTAACTGTTGCATTTTAAGTATTGTCATCTATTTGTGAGAAGGTGAAGTGAGGGTAGGGTGGGAGGAACATTAAATTATTTTAAATGTCTTTAACATGTTAATTCAGTGAGTAAATTAATATTCACTTTTATACCCAGATCGTGGCATTTCATCTGTGCACCGTAGCTCTGAACTAATGGCCTTTCTCCAAGCCTGAGCTCAGAGTACTTTCTTTTTATTTAATTATTTTTTTTTATGTTCACTATGTGTGTATTCAGACCTTGAGGGAAAGAATGCCTGCTGTGTCTAATTCCTCTGAGCTTCTCTTTGAACAAAGTTGCAACACTTGGCTCTTTCACTGCTGTTCTGTTACATCTTCGTACACCTCAATCCTTGGGCATTTTAGAAGTGAGTTTTGTGCCAAACATAAAGGAGTGGAGCTAGCATACACAGCCAGCTTCCCCAGTTTTGGTTATCTCTGAAAATTGTTTCTTTTTTCATAATTGCTGAGGCAAGCTGGCAGAATAATTGCTGTGTGGACTTGAATGTAGATCAGTTTAAAGTCATTGGCAATACACAGGGTGTTTCTGCCGTGTCGGCATTTGGCTTCATTGACAGCTTGGAAAAATATTTTTCCTTTCTATAAATTATACCAACTACTTCATAGAAAAAAGTGACAGCATAAGATAATGCACTGCAGTGGTCAATGGTGACCTTAGATTAATGCCCCCTTAGTTCTTTATTTAATGGGGTTTTAATTTAGGTTTTGCTGCCTTAGAGGATAAGGGGCTCTTTCACCCTCCTGGGCTATCTGTACTTGGGCAGGGAGGGTTGGGGTTTTTTTCATGAGCTGGTTTCAGTTGCATTGGTTTTGTTTCAGTTCATGGTGTAGTCTTGCCTTTTCTCTGAACCAGAAATATCAAAATCTGGGGGTTATGACCTCATTCCATCATTCTAGCCCCAATACTGTGCTGAATAAAAGGCTGTAATACTGATCCTCATCTGCTTCTCAGCTGCATTTGCTCCTGACCATTCCTTTCTGCCCTCTTACTACACTGTGTAATCATGGCAAGCATCTTTTGACATTTCTTGGGAATTTTACATAGTAATTTTGTTACAATACTCTCCTGTGTAATTTTTTTTACCTGTGCAGGTCCACCTTGTTGAAAATGTTTTGGTTTGTTGGGTTTTTTAATGAAAATGTTTCTAATTGAGAGGAATTAAATTTTTTTAAGTATTTTTATCACTGTATTTATGGTAGCCCCACATCTTCTAAGGAAAATACATTTTAATAAGTACCTCATGCATCAGGCCTTTTCACAATTGATGTGAACAGTATGAACAAGGAAAACAAGATTTATGCTGTCTCTTCAAAACAAAAGAGCAGAGTGCAGCTCTTTTTTAAAGCCTCTTTTTAATGGGAATTTTAAATGAAGATAAAAGATAGTCTTTCTGAATCTTCTGAAATGATGTCATTTGTCTTCTGGGAGGCTGCTTCTACTGTTTTGCTAATGTGCAGTATATTCTATCTAAACAGAAGATCTTATCTGTCAGGGTATGAGGAGGTTGATGGAATATTATTTTTACATGTTCTGCTGTGTTCTGCTAAAGGTTACAACTGATTCACTGTCCTTCCCTCTGCCTTGTTGTAAAACAGACGTGGTGGATCAGGCAGGACACTGGAATCAATGACTTTATACCTGAGGGTGTTCGTTGTTTTTGTGGGGTTTTTTTAATGTTTCAAAGGATTTTTTCATTTTGCACAGTGAAATTAGGAAATGTGTTATTAACAAAGTTGGAACAGAGATACATTCGCTGTTGCATTTTTTATAAACATTGATATTTTAAATGAAGTTTATGCTCAATTTCCATATGAAGTAAAGGGGTTTGGGTAGTTTAACAAAGCAAAAGCATTATTTAAAGACTTGGTCTGGTGCAGACTGATATTATACCCTATGCATTCAGATTCTGCTGTGATGAGCCCACTGTAAATGTGGGAGGTGTTATCTGTGGATATTAATCCATCAAGAATCTCCTAAAGTAATAAACAGGTGTGTTAGTCCCCCTTACTTCTCAGAGGTGGTGATACAGTGCAGGCAGCAGGACCAAGCCTTAAATTGTTATCATCACCACTAATTCTCTGTGTTGCATTCCAGTAATAATAAACTAGATTAAATACAGTACAGCTAATATTTGATTTTTGGGGGAAACCCATCCCTTAGTACTCAGCTGGAGTACTTGGCTGGAAGCTAAATAAATCATAGAATTATATCCACCAAGGCACGTGATCTCCGTGTACTGGAGAGGAAGGAAAAGAGTTACAAAATTAGTCTGTCCCAGATTAAAGCAGTGTCTCATAAAGTCCCTGAAGAAAAGGCTTTCCTCCACAGGTGTATAATTTTTTCTGCAGCCCTTTTTCCCCAGTTTGAAACTGGTGTTTCTCTCAGATGTGTTTCAGCTGCCAGTGAAACCAAGTAAGGGTGTGCCTGATGTGATGCTTCAGGTGGAGCCCTCCACTTGTAAACAAACAGCTCTCCTGTAACATTGAATTTTGCATTTTCAGTACAGGTAGCAACATTTCAATTCAAATAACTGGAAAGATTTTTCTGGAATGTCACCTGCAGGCACATTATTACATGTGGGGAGGAAGCAGGTAGGTGAGAGGAGACCCCATTACCACAGTGTGTAAATGTTAAATTTCTGGGGGTGCTGCAGGTCAGGGGGGACTCGGGCTGCTGGTGCCAGCCCTGAAGGTCACATTTGGGGTGGTTTTGGGTCCTGTCTCTGCTCAGCCCTGTGGCAGAGGTGAGGGCACAGGCCACTGGGGGTCGGTGGTGTTCTGCATGAGGCAGCTGAGGGAGCATGGACCTTGGAACCGGATTTGGGGGTGATGAGGTGAGCAGAGATGTAATTTATAGTGAAAACAACAATTGCATCAAAATTAAGCGAGCTAAACACATAGCTTTTCTTAAAGCTCTTTAGGGAAAATGGTTTTCTCTTTGCTTCCTCCAGAAATGAATAATCACTGTTACCATCTGGAAAATATTATTGTAACTTTTCTAATGCCACATCCAATCCCTGTGCTCACTTGCTGCCCTCATTGCAGTTGTACAGAGATTGCTGTGACTCTGACATGTCTTCTGTGGGCCAGTCTATCTTGGTTGTCAGACTTTAAGTGCCTGACTGGCACTTCCACTTCTTTCTGCTGATGAGGTTTTAGAGATTGTTTTTGCACCTTTGTTCCCACACTCTGGACATACAAATCTCAATTTGTCATTGGTAGGAATCCTTTTAATACCAAGAAAAATATCATTGTCACTTTGAAAAGATAAATGTCATTTGCCTCTGATGGGACTTACACTTGTTAATCTGAATAGTGTTAAGAGACATGGAATCTTTAGTTGTATGTAGTTTTACTACACTGAAAGGTTAGAAAGCCTAGAATGTTAAAGAAATCTGAAAAAATGTTTGCAAACCAAAACTGCAGTTTCCTATCTGCACAAATTAAAAGTGATTGATCAGGGTCTGTATATATAAAAATATTAATGTATTTTTTATTAGAAGAAATACACTAATGCAATAATTGTGTTTGATAGTTTTATATTAACTTGATTGTCTACTTTAATGGCAGAGTTGCATCCTTATAATTGGGGAGATTAATATTTATCCAGGTGTATAAAAATGTCTAAAATGCTTTGTAAATTGTACTATTGTATAACTTCGTAGTGATAATATCTATGATACAATCACACTGCCTAATACAGAAATCTAATGTAGATATCAAAATTAGGACGATAATTTTCCTAGTCTAACTTGAAAGTGAAGAAAGAAGTGAAGAAAGAAGTGAAGATGGTCCTGCTTTTTGTGGCTCCCTGGAGGAGCCAAACTGGCAGGCTGGGATTTGGCCCAAGGAAGAACTCGGCTCTTGCACAGCCTTGTGAAGGTCTGGGACACAAATCAGCTGATGAGCTACGCTTAGGTCTGGAGAGGGTGAGCAAGACTGGAATCCTCAGTCATTAACACCTCTGGACAAAACACAAATCTAACAGCACTGAGAACAGCTGGCTTGAATGTTCGTGCCACCATTGCCAATGCCTTGATTGCTGATTTGGAAATCTTGCTTTTGCAGAATGGACTTTGATGATGAAGATGGGGAGGGGCCCAGCAAATTTTCAAGGTGAGCATTTACAAAAGAGTTGGCCAAATCACTGACTTCTTTCAGTTGGGGAAAGACAGCTGTCTCGTTACTGATGTTTTAAAATCACTATAAATATGGGTGAAGAATTTGCCCACAACTTGACCCAAATACTAGTTACTCTTTTTATGAACTTCCTCTTAAAATTAGACATTCTGGCAGAAATCTGCCTAATGTAGTTATTGGCTTATAAAGCTGACAGCGTGTGTGTCACAATTTCACTCAGCAGCTGTATCAAATGAGAAAACTTGTGATTTTTAGCTTATTACTTCAACTACTGTAGATGAAGGTCGATTATTTAACATTTCTGACATTGTCTTTCAGCCACTGAAAATGAAATTTCATTTCTAATTTATTTCAGATTTTAATTGCTTGTTAAGACAATTTGACAGATCCTAGAGATGGATTGTTTTTTTTAAAGTTAATGAGCTTTACGTTGTGTACCATTAGGTATAACTGAATAGTAAAAATTGACAAAAAAGTTAGTTAACATGGAATATTCAAAGTTAGAAATGAACAGTAAAGCCTCATAGCCATTTCTTCACTTTTCCTTTTTTTTCTGGTCACACTGTTTGCATTTTTTCATTAGAAACCAAGCAGCTGCAGTGAGGGGTAGAGATACTTTGAGTCCTTTGGGTAACTGCTGATTAACCAAAGTGTAATTGCAGCTCTGTAGCAGCAGCCGTGTTGAAACACAGCTGTTACTGTAGGGTTTAACAGGGTTATTCCAGTCAGTTGAAAGAGAAGTGTGCTGAGGATACATGGTGACACCATATCATAATTTACTGGACAGGAGCAGCAGCTCTCCTGCTTGGCTGATGTCATTTATAGAAACTGTCCCTGGTGTGAAAACTGGTGATTTGAGGGCTTAGTCCTCATATTGCTGGAAGACACATCTTAAGGAAACAAGAATTGTGAGGATTGATACCTGATTTGTGCCTGCACAAGCACCATGGTTACTGGGCACACTGACAACACATATGTTGGTCCTTCCCCATTCTGGTTTTGGCCTTTCAAACTTTGGTGGTGGGTTGAGCCAATAATTCCATTGCTTTTAATGGAGAGGGATGCTGTGCAGGGCTTGGACTCAGTTGATTTTAGGTGTCAGATCAAAATCTGATATTTAGCTGTATAGACCCCAGATTGTTCTGGTTTTAGAGAGTACAGAAAAACCATGTAGAGCTCTGTTCAGACATCCTCCTCTAGTTGTTCCCTTCTCCAGATTGCTCACATGACTTATTCTTAACTTGGTTCAGTCAAAATTATTTAATTATCAAAGAGCTGCTGTTCAAATGTTGAAGTTGGCTTTGACTGAAGTGCCTGAAGGAGCATGTGTGCAGAGGTCAGCTGGGAGACTGGAAGGGAAAAACCAGTAGCTGGAGGCAATAACCTGCTCAGCCCAGTCGAGCAGAGAAGGATGAGTGGCTGAGCACAGGAGCAGTGGTGCCTGCACAGTGCTCCATGGCAGGTGACACACTCTGCTTCTCCGGGCTTCCAGCTCAGCTCAGGTATCCCTGCACGACACCTCATCCTCACACAGAGCCTGTGCACGTGCCCATTCCTCACTGGATCAGTCTTTTTGCTGAAAATTACTTGGACTCAAGACTGTTCTCTGGGCAGTCTAGGGGAATAAAGTGGCGTTGCTTGAATGTTTTGAGGGTGTTGGTGTTGAACACAACATAAAACAATGCAGCTCAAGACTTGCTTAAGCTTTGTCTTCGCTGTTTGAATGAGGAGCTTGCATAGGTGGATTACCTAAAACTAGTTTTAATTCATTTCATGCAGAAAAAAATTAAAAGTTCATTATTGATTTGTGAGAAGAGGAAAAACATGCTTATTTAGCCTTTATTTGTTTTTCAGCTAATCCATAGGACCTTCATAGGCCGTCTCTTGTAATAAATTACATAATTTTGGAAAGGTGCAATTCTAACACAAAATTTCAATTAACTGTTCTTGAGCAGTCATAGTCTTCATGTCTAGAAAAACCATTACTTTATCTTTGTGTTTTCCAAAACATACATTTTGTGTTTTGGAGCTAGCAGTTTGGTTTCAGACAAATGAGTTTTCCACAACTATGCTAGCAAAATCCAATTTCAAGTGATTGGTGCGTTTTTTAGGAAAGAGAAGGAGGAGCAGCATGTAATTTTTTGCTGAAATGTCACATTGGTGCCTGTCTTTGGGACAATGCTTCAGAAACAGTAAAGCTTTAGTCCCACAGGACAGAAGTTCCATTGGTCTGGATTTCCTCCATGAAGGTTCTGCTCAAACACCACACATACCTGGCTGGGAATCCAACTTCTGTTGATTTGAGTAGGAATGAGGTACCTGTTTACTTCTAGGGAATTAAGCCAGTTAAAATTTCACTTCTGTTTACCCAGCAGTTTCATCTGCCTGCCTGCCTTTTGCCAGCCTCCATGACAGTCTGTACAGTGTCTGTACCTACAGAACTTTTTCCCGAAGGCTCCCTTACATGAGGCATCGCCCTTCAGCTGTGCCTCTGCCCTCTCATGTTATCTGTAGACCATCAGTGCCCTCTGCTGATGGAGGGAGCTGTGGTTGCAAGCTGGAACAGATACAGCCCGTTCACTTCCAGCACAGCAATGAATATTTCATGGCCTGCTGTGGATAAAAGCTCACTGGTGTTTTCTGTACAGGTGCTGCTTGTTAAGTTTCCCAAGAAATCAGTGTATGTCGAAGTTTTTGCTTAAATCCACTGAAATGTGTCCTGTTTTTTTAAAATATACAAATGAAGTTTCTGAATCAGCATGGCTTGGAAGTATCATCAGACTCTGTGTTTTCTTTGCTGTATCATTCTCATTCCTTTGTTTTTCTTGCTGTTATTTGTAATGGTTTGCAGTTGTGAATTTTTTTGCTTTCTGCTGTGTGTTGGCTATCACGCAATGCATAGCCCCTGTTGATTGATGAACTATCTTTTGTTTCTAGGTATGATGGTGATCAAATCACTGGTGATAAGGAAAAGTTTGCAAGGTAGGCGTGTCCTGTGGAGCTCTTCTGCTGAGAGAAAAGAGGGGGATGTTCGTGTCCAAAGAATCTCAGTACGTGTGCCTTAGCTTAGAGAGATGGTTATTTTGTTTTAGGTGTGATGATGATCAAAGTACTGCTGACACAGAAGGGAAAGGTAGGAAAAAGGGAAGTCAAATATGGTTTGCCTCCATTTTTCTCTTATATTATGCTCATACTTATCTAATGTTCATACTTAACTTTTGGCTGTTCCAAAACTGCTTGAAGTCAGAAATACAAACTCTTAGTGGTTCTGGATCAGCTCCCCCCCATATCCCAAGATTTAATGTCCCTTTGTAATTTTCATGCAAAAACAAAGTTAGAAATTACAGAATTAGGACATCATTCTGTACAAGTTTGTAAATGCTAGGCTTCCTAGGACACGCACTTTGGAAGAAGAGCACAGCCCCTCTTTTTCTTTCAAGAGTTTAAATTTGAATTAGTTTCAGGAAACTTTTGGGGTATTGTTTGCTTGAACATTTCCACAACCAGTGGATTAACGTGCTATTACTTTCTAGTTTGTAAGATGATAAATGAAATGGACTGTTGGGTTACTCATTTTCTCTCAGGAAGCTTTCCAGTCTCTGATTTGTCTCTGTAATGGTTGGTTTCAATGTCCAGAAGTACTTACTTGAGTGGTAGACGATGTATTATGTACTTAAAAGTGTGAAATATGTGTTGAATATGTCTGTTCTTTGTCTCTCTCTCTTTTTTTCTTAACCACCGCTTCTGTGAAAATGCTGAACTTAGAGCAAGCTTTCATGATGTAAACGTGCTTTAATCTTCCCCGTGTCCATATTTATCTGCATGTACCAGCTGGCATGTACACACTGTGCTCTGTGTACATGTGCACTGTCACACCAGCTCTTCTACTTGGTGTGTGTATGATCCAGCTCTCCCTGTTCCCTCCTACATCTGTGCAGACCCACACAAGGGCTGTTCCTCTGCCAGGTGAAGTGAAAGGTTCACTGTTACAGTGTCCTAGACAGTGATCTCAGGCAAGGCTTGGCTGTGATTTACTGAGCAGCCACGGCTGTCATAGCTGGATGTTCTGCATATCACACAGTAAAGCATAGGAATAATAACTCTGCATGTAGCCCTAACAAGTGGAGTTTCTGCAGACAGTGCCTCATGCATGTAACACCTGTGTGTGCATGGGCAGGATACCCAAAGCAGGGTAAGCCCTTGCATTCCTCTGTTTCAGGAAACAGCATACAGTTCTTTCCTGCATTTTGAGAAAAGGCTTAACTCCCAAAAGTATCCAAAAAGTGTGCCAAGCCTAGCTTCTGCTTTCACGGTCAGTCTTCATAGCAGTCAGCCCCAAAGAATGTTGCAGTTTCTTTTAATGTTGTGTTATCACATCAGTCAATGCTGGTGGACTCTCCAAGTGATCACCTCTCACATCTTGTTGGATCAGCCAGCGATCCCACAAGACAATGCCATGCACAGCTCATTGAAATCAGTGGAAGATGCTGCTTTGACAACTGAAGCATCATCTACCTGTGGTGTACTTGTATTTAGCTGCCACCTGACAGGTACAGTATGAGAAGAATAAGTGCTGGGCACTGAAGCATTCTAGGTCCACTTGGACCATTTCAGATGTATATATTGGTGTGATTCCTTAATGCTGATCGAGCAATTGTGATTTCCAGAATGGGAAAACTGAACTCTGAGATGTTTATTTCTGAAAGATTCTGGTGGGTGTCCATTTTGGGATTTCTCAAATTTGACTCACCCACCTCAGCCATATAATTCCTCTAAAGGATGAAAACATTGCAGCCTAGCCCAACTAGGGGCAGCATCAAGTACTGTCATTGTTGCTTCCCTGCTGTGCTAAATTGTCCCTGAACATAAATTCTGGTCTATGTCTGACAAGCCAGATGTTTACTTGCTGTCTTTCCTACTCATTTTATTTATTTATTGGGATTTTTTTTTTGTATGTACTGTTATCCCATATATGGTCCCAGTGCTGCAGTCTGATCCTGCAGGCATGTAGTGACTCCCTGCAGGAATGTGGGGTGTTCCAAAGGAGCATTGTTTGGGATCTGTGTTGTCACTAAGTGGGTTTTCTTCATAAGTCACTGCTGATGTTTCCTGTTGAGCTGATCCAGTTGTTAGTGAGAGGTTTCCTCTAAAGGACACCTTTTATAAGCAGCTAAGAGATGCATCACAGCAAATTTGTGAGTTTGACTGGAGTTAGCAGATGTTAGCTCCTCACATATTTCTACTTCACTTTTGTCCTTAAACCAAAGGAGATTAAACTGGTTAAGAGATTAAGGCCACAAGCCAATAAGTAGAAATACAGGTTCTTTTCACAGCTATGGGCAAATCATATTTATCTGTCTGTGGCATGGATTTTCTGTCTGTAAACTGAGGGATAACAGTGGTTGGCTTTTTAAAGCACTTGCTCTCCTGGGGTGCAAACAGCAAAACAAGTGCAAAGTATTATGACTCATTACCTCCAGTTCAGATTCTTACACTGCTCACATCTCTCTTCTGTTGCTTTGGTCTTTCTTTAAATGCTCAGGGAGAATCACAGTGAGATTGAGAGGCGCAGGAGAAATAAGATGACCCAGTACATCACCGAGCTGTCGGACATGGTGCCCACGTGCAGTGCCCTGGCTCGTAAGCCCGACAAGCTGACCATTCTTCGCATGGCTGTTTCCCACATGAAATCCATGAGGGGCACTGGAAACAAATCTACTGATGGAGCTTACAAGCCTTCCTTTCTTACAGAACAGGTAGAATTTACAAAAATGTTTGTTTTCTTTGGGTTTTTTGGTCTTGGCGTGAGGAAATGCTGAGAGGAGTAGAACCTCAGCTTGATCCTTCACTATAGTGCAGCAGCTGGTACCAGTTATATATCTAAGGTGTGAATGCAGACAGGTTTTTTATGACTGTTTGGGCTTGATCTTAACACTATGATAGATTTTTTTTTTGGTGAAGAAAACTGACATTCTTACAATTGAGGGCTGTCCACCTGACAAACAAATTCCTCACTGTCTCGCAGAAAGGAATTTTTACCTCCAGATCTAGGATTTTTCTGTCCTGACAAAGATTCTCTAAAATAAGCAAAAAGGAGTCTGGGAAGACCTGCCTCTCCCTCTGGGGATTAGAGGAAGGTTAAAAACATCATTTAGTCGTAGTGGTGGAGTTCTCAGCAGCTAACTGGGCAGAGATGAATCCCATTTGTACTGGCTGAGGTACCTCCTTGGTTACATTTTTGATGGAAGAAGGAAGATGCACCCAGTCCTTGAAGAAAAACTGTGTTTACTGAGCACATTGAAAATTCCTACCACCTCCATTGTTTTCAAGGTCCTATGGGTGTAATGTTCATTTTTGTGGTCTGAAGTGATTTAAGCACTTACACATGGAAGTTATGGCTGGAGGCAATACTTCTTTCTGCTACTTAAACAGCAGCTGCTGCTGACCTCTCAGTGCTCACAACTGCTTATTCCAGCTCTCCTGGAGTGTGTTTCTGGAAGGACTGTGCCTGTCTGCTGGTGGCACACCCTAGTCACTTCTCATTGCAATTTTTTAAATTTTTTTTTTAAACTTGCCGAATTACAGAGTTTGTTTTTGTCTCTTTTAATAATGTGCAAAACTGGTTATATTATCCTCAGTATAGCATGGCCAGTTGTGCTATGAGGTTTTTTGTTTAGTCAGTAGTTCACGATCAATGTACTCTCTATAACAAATCAGGAGAACTTGACAGTCTGTTGATTGTTTTTTGAGGTGAGTTATCTGTTTCTTAGCAGCTCACCAGATATTTGTCCTCAACTTATCAGCTAATATCTTCTACTCACACACTAACCCTGCTGAGCTGTCTCACCTGGAATGGGACTCAGGTTGTCCAGAGCTCTGTGTGTGGGTTCCAGGTGCATTATCTTAACAAGCTCTGGTGGTCACTGGAGCCACCAAAGGCTGTTAAAGCTTCTTTTCCAGGAATTGGAGTAGTAGTTGTCATCCTTTGCCATGAGATGTTTCCAAGCTCTCTTAAGGAAAGGGATATTTCTGGTTGATGCTGAGGCTTCATACTCACAGGCTGGAAAGAGAAAGCAAAAAGCAATAGAACCTTCTTGTGTCGTGGCTCAGGGTCCCTAATGGAAGAAGTTTGGGATTCTTTCCTCGTTCCCAATACACTTTTTTTGCATTTTATCCAGTGACTGTTTAATTTACAAACAGAGCTCATCCTGATCAGGACCGGGGGAAACCAAACTAGAAAGTCTTATTGGTTTCTTCCCAATTAAGTTATTCAGAACGTTTCATTAAGGGATGAGTTTGTCATGAGTTAGAGCTGTTAATTTCCTCTGTTTTCCTCTGAAATACCTTTTTATTTTTTAATGTTAGATGCCTATTGCAGAATATGCAGTGAGCATTAGTTGTTTATTTTCCTAAAGTGCATGGAGATCACCAGATGAAAGACAATAACAGAAAATAAAACATTGTTTGTTATTGAGATGGGCAACTTGTGCCTTGCTGCAAGTTTGGTTGTATTTTTACAGCAGTGGAAATTTCTGTCTAGGTTTTGATCAGCTACTAAGATCACAAGAAAACAATATTCTCTGACAGAGACAGACATTATATTTAATTCCCTTTCCTTGCTGGCATTCTAATCAAATCCTTTCTTTGGAAGGAGCTGAAACACCTTATCCTGGAGGCTGCAGATGGGTTCCTGTTTGTAGTTGCAGCTGAAACAGGAAGAGTGATCTACGTATCAGACTCTGTGACTCCTGTGCTGAACCAGCCTCAGTCTGAGTGGTTTGGCAGCACTTTGTACGAGCAGGTTCATCCAGACGACGTGGAAAAGCTGCGAGAGCAACTGTGCACGTCTGAAAACTCTATGACAGGTCAGATATGTCTGATGTATGGTTCTGTGTGTTCAGGATCCCCGGAGAGCTTTTCCTGACATTCAGGAAAATGTAAAAATCTGGTTGAACTGAAACTCGGCAAGATTAAACTGTGTTTTCTTGCAGGAGTACAGTAATATAAACCTTCTTTGGAGTGACTGCATTTTGTTTTTGATTCATTTGACTTCAGTCAAACCACCTTCATGTAGCTCTGCATTCAAACTCTGGTTTGGAATCTGGTTTGTTCTCAGGCTTGGTCTGGAAATCTAGATTGTTTTCATTTTATCCTCAATGAACTTGTGACTTCTTTACAAGTATGTGTTTCTTTAAAGCAGTGTTTAATTTGAAGTAAAAAATCATACTTTAGACTTTTCTGTTTTCATACAATTTCCTTGTGGTTTGCTAATTGGAATCTTGAGGGGGAAAAAATCCAGTGTTTGGCAACTGAAAATATGCTGGATTTTAATAATGAGGATCCTGTGCAGTAGTGTAAGTTACCTATAAGCTGATTACCTATCATGTTGCATGTAAAACTACACCATATTAATAACTTCTCTACAACTGGCTTTTACAGTTATTCATGTTCAAAGCTGCCAATAGGAAAATACCTTGTCTTTAATAGGGTATGTGTATATTAGAGCTGTGAGAATTAGCTGAGTCCTGTTGTAACTCAGACTTCGAAAGGAGGAAATTTAACTTCTCTTTTTATTCTTCACGTATTATTTTTATAGCAGAAGGAAAAAATCTAGAGGATAATATTCAAAAACTCCCTGATCCTTGCAGAAGTCACATAATTTCTCTTTGCTTTAGTAGTTAAGATTTCTGACCTGGTTTTCTGGAAGTTTTGTTGTGTTTCATAACTCAAAGGACAGTGATCCAGTTTTGAGTGAACCTGCACACTGTTTACAGCTTCCATGTCAAAACAGTGCCAAATTCATGATTTCCTGTGGTTTGAATGTGATGTGGTTTTGGCAGAGCTTTCACGTATTCAAATTGGAAGCTCAAAGCAAAATTCTGTGGTGAGAATCCAGAGGAATAGAAACCAAGTGAACAGTTAGGGGAACCTGTGCAGGGCAAAACAGCTGAGCTTCATACCACGAGACTTGCAAAAGAGCACAACCTCTTTTTATTATGTAGCCTGTAATAAATTTTAACATACATACCATCTTGTCCAAGAAGCAATTACTCCAGAGCCTCAGTGAACAGTCATGTTTTGACTTTCAGAAGTGCTTAGTTATGGGACATAACCTGCTCAAACTGGAGCTGGACTAGACAAATGCAGAGCACTTCTGAAAACCCAACTCTGTATTTTTTCCAACCTTAGCTATGGACTTTTCTTTTGCACTGAATTGATCTGTAGCCAGTGGAAAGAGAAGTTCAATGGTATTTATAGAGCTGAATTTTTTGGAGTTGTCAGATTGACACAGAAGGCCTGTAAATCTGGTGTACATGGACAGCCGAACATTTTCCCAGCGTGAAGAAAGCAGAGTCGCTTGCTCAGCTTTTTGAGTAATTTTGTTTTAAAGTTGTGGCTGGTGAAGTACAGTAATTTTGTATACAAGTACTTCTGTCAGTTTGTGGAGCATATAGATAACCAGAAAGTTCTAGATTTATTATTTTAAACTTGTATTTCCTCGACTCCACAAGGTACAATTAAATAAGAGAAGCAGTCTTCTCTAAAGACTGCCAGCCCAGCCTCAATTTGTTTGTAAGCAGCAGGCAGCAGGACTTCAGCACCATCATTCATGCTCCTTTGAGGTACCTTTCTAGGAGAAAGGTGATTCTCAAGCCCATTCAGCCAGCTGCACTTCCCTGGCTGTAACACAGGCCATATTGAGAGCAGCAGCTTTGTAACAAGTACTGAATGAAATCTTGCAGTGACCTGAAATAATGTGTGTCAGTGACATTTTAAAAGATGTCAAGGAGGCAAATGCATTTCCTCTAATTTGGTGTTTATTAAACCAAGTTTTCCTTGGCTTTCCAAAGGCATGTTTCATGCAGAACAAAGGGCAATGAAGAACTTGAAAGTGATGGAAACCACGAGCCAGTCAACTGCATCTGAGATATTTTTTGCTCAAAGTTCACTTCAGCCAGTAGGAACATTCTCATCTGTTAGTGATGTCTGGCTGTTGAGCACAGGATCTGCTTAGGGAAGAGATTTTCAAGTGAAAATGTAATAGTATATTATGATTTTTAATTTTGCTCTCTTCCTCATTTTCTCAGGGTCCACTTTCTCAGTGCTATGACCTCGCCCTCCAGTCCTTGAGCAATGACAGCATTTTGACTAATGAGAAACTTCATTTACCCTGCAGCAAATCTGAGCAGTGTGGTTCTGTTGTAATTGTCCTGTTACAAGTGCTGATCATTAGTGTGGTATTGCTGGGATTTTCTCAGCACCTCTTAGCAGTCCTGCTACCCAGAGATGCTGCTCCAGACCCTGAGAACTTGGGAGGCTGCCACTGCCAGTGGGGAGGGACAGAGAAAGTCAGTGGAGGAAGCAGGCTCCTGCTCACATTTCTGCCCCCAGGAATAAGGCTGGGACTGGGACTGTGCTCACATGAGCATTTTTTTGGCAGTCACACAGCTTATGCAACCCTCACCTCATTTCACCCTCTCCTCCTTTGGCATTTCTGTGGTACTACATATGAGTCACATCAAGGGGTTGACCTGCTGAAAGCTAAACTAAGCTAAAACCCCTTGGTTTTGTTAGAGACAACTCTTTGGTCCATCTTATCATGGGGTTTCTTGAAGTCTTCTGAGTGCTAACACCGAGGAGAAGCAGGAAGGGAATAGTTAGGAGGAGACAAGATTTCAGGAGCTGTAAAATGTATGTCAAATTGAAGTGCCTGTTAACCATGGCCTCAACCACATGGTGTGTTTGGGGAGTTAATTGCTTGTTTTTCCTTGAAATCTAAGGATATGGGGAAGGATGGATAGTTTCTACTTAATTTTGCTTCCTTTGAGATTTTATTCCCTGGAAATAGAACAATTGTCTGCTTGTTTATTGTGCATTAATTGCTAACACATTGTAGCAACAGGAAAGCTGAACTGTGAAGTGTATGAACAGTTAGAAATGATCTAAAAAGAGCAGCTGAGCCATGATGATGACAAAAAATTGAGCTCCCAAGTCTTTATATGCATCATGTGCATGATTAATCAGAATGGGGCAGATATTCAGAGTGATAATTCATTTTCCCTCTTTGTTCTTGAAAGTCTACAGATGTCAAAATAAATCACTTCAAATATGGATGAAAATCAGATGCCATGGGAGTATCCATTAGCAAAGACCTCTTTGCTCTTAGGGTGAATTGGTAGAACTTGGTTGATGTTGGGTTCAGGTGCAGGCTCAGTCCCAGTGCAAGTGAGAGCCTCTCAGCTGCAGACAGCAAATCTCTAATGGTACAGGGAACAGACAGAACTTAGATTTAAGTGCAGAGAAAAACCACTTCTGAAGAATTCCTCTGGTGCATTGGCTTTCAAAAAAATGATTGAGCAAGTATTGTAGTAGACTGTCCTGTTAAAATACCGTGTCGCAGAGTGCTTGCAAGACTGATTTCTACAAATCTAATTCTCCATAAATAGTTAATGGAAGAATAGAGTGATGAATACAGACCTCTGTATGGTTGCCTGGAAATATTCCCAGTGGTTCCATGATGTGTCTGAGATGAGCTTGGCAGGGCTGCAAGATCCCTGTCCTGCACCCAGCATCTCCAGTGGTGCAAATGGGAAATACCCAGGTTTGTTGCCTTCAATACTGGGCTGTGGGCAGCAGGACATGTAGAAATCAGCTGTAACACCTCCCTTCAGCCTCAGCCTCTCTGCTTAGGCGAGGCAGGGAGCATCTTATGACATCCCACCCATGACACAAAGGCTCCTCAGGACAGCCAGGAGTCCCTGAGTTCCAGCTGAACAGTTAAGGGGTGCTGAACGTGCAGAGCAGTGACTGCAAAAAGATTATGAGAACCAGAACCTCTACAGCTTTCATTTTTAAGTGATTTAAAAATGACTTAGTCACTTGACTTACTAGCTGACAAAGATTAGTTGAGGTTACTTCTGGACAGAGCTTGTATGCCAAGTTTAGTCTTGGCATGATCTTTTATTGCCATATTTTCTAAGTGCAACAAAGTAGAAATTTATGATGGAAATGGTGACTGACCACAGCAAAAGTTGGGCTGATAGATGTCCCTTGAGAAGAAAAAAGCATTGTGTGACAGTTTTCTGTGGTTTGTGTATATTATGGAAGCATCACTCCATGCTGTACAAGCACATATTCGGACTGGGGAACCTGTCCCACAGAACCTTCTGATTACATATTGTCTTGCAGTGATGACTTCAGCTTAGGCAGTTTTCTGTCCAGCTGCAAACCATTGTTACCAAGCAGTTTGTAGACATAGCCACAAAATCCAGATGTTGTAGATAGAGTCAGATTGTAAAAATGAGAAAACTAGTGTTCAGCTCAAAAGAGGAAAGTGCCAGAGACCAGGGGCTTGCCAGTGGAGAAGCAGAGTAAGGCATTCCACACCACTGAACAGATGATAAATAACCATGTGAAAGAGAAGATAAGGGATAACTTTCCTCCTCAACACATAATCTTCCTGAAAATCAGCACAGGATTTTTTGTGCTGTGAGCTGCCTTATACTGCCATGTCTGTTTTCCACCTCTGATTAGAGGTTCTTAGAAGGAAGGGGGTGGTTCTCATATTGACAACCAGCCAAGTGAATGCAAATGTGTTTTGAACTCTGACTTTCTGTGAATTATTTAGAACTCCAGCTGATACAGGGAAGAGCTGGATGAGACTCCTATTTGGCTTTGCATAAAAAATTCTCCAGAGAAATTCAAAGACTGAGTTGAGGCATGGCAAGAAACAGAGTTCTGGCAAATACAATCCTATTCTGCCTTAAACGTCATCATCAGCGATGATGTTTTACGTAGTAAAACTTCATGTAAAAACTATTTTACAAACTATGTAAAATAGTTTTACACGGTAAAACTTATGTCTAATGGAAAAGTAATATATTATCAAAACAATGTATGGGTTGAGTTCTGCACTTGATTGGCAAATGGCTGTATTCGTTTCTCCACATCCACTTAAAAACTGGATCAGCCTATTTATTTTAAAAAAGGGGGTAAAAAGGGGGTATTTGTGCCAAAAGTTCTATACCAAAAATATATTGTCAGAAGGTCTATCTTTCTTCTGTCTTTTGTAGACATTAAGATACTTGTCAAAGACTGATACTTTTCTACTCAGTTCTTAACACTCCCTGGAAAAAAAGAAAGAAAATAAATAAAAGATCTCTTTTTTGAGGGAAACATATTTTTGCTGAGACAGTTGACTAAACAAGAAGCTATTGTAGAGGTCCTTTGGGACTTTTTTCTTTAGCCTTTGGTTCTGAAGAGCACATTTGTCAGAGGTTTATGCATCAGAAAGGTACTCTGCGTGCGAAGGGCTGTTTCAATTGACAGCACTTGATTTCTTTATTATTGTTGGTTTTTTTTACTTCTGTCTGTGAGCTCTTTTAAGTACATGAACCCTAAAGAGCCATCTGTCTCTGAAACGTGCCCAGCCCAGCAGATTAGGAAGTCAGAGAACAGAGAATTAAAACCAGATCCTAGCATTTTTGATTTTAACATCTTTGTACAGGATGACTGACCTTATAGTAAGACTGTTGCCTCTGGGCAGGTAGGGAATGAGTTGTATAATATTTTGTTTATAGAGAGTTAATAGCTACTTGTGCTTTTTATCCCAGGATCAAACAGAGTTTTTCACTGAATGTCCACAAAGCATCACAACCTGTAGAGTGAAGAGAAGCAGGCACACAGTAAACAACACACAGCAAAGCTGGTGGGATGGGGAGGAGAGAAAGTTTCCATAGACATGATATGTCCTGAATTCTTTTATGTCTCTGCAGAATTGTCCAAGACTTGACTCAGTTTTTTATGGGATTTTCCACCCACCCACACATACCCACACAGCCCCCACTTTATTCCTTGGAGGGTTGGAAGCTGGAAACAGCTGTGTCAGGATTATTGTACCTGCAATGGAAGGTAACAGAGATTTCAGAGAGATGCTTCAACACTGTGGTTGCCCTGAAAAAGAAGGAACAATTTTTGAAGCATACTGCCATGTATGGAATGTATATGAGTGATTGATGTGAACAGCGTATTTCAGGTTCCGGTCCGTTTTTACTGTAGAAAAAAACCATTTTGGCAAGGCATCTTTTTGTCTTTTAAGTGTGAAATCTGGAAAGATATTTGCCTTGTTGTTGACAACTACCAAATCATCATGTGATACCTGTTTTTCAGTAGAGTTACGTGGTCCCACTGGCATTGTGGAGAATGAAGAGGATGTTTCAGATGTGAGACTTTCCATCCACACCAGCCCATTGCTTTGCCGTTGTTCCAGAGAAAAAGACCTGCCCACATTTTTGTGGACTTCTTGTTCTCATAGCTGGAATGTCACAGTGCCAGCCAGAGATGGCCTCAGAACTTGGGCAGTGCCAAGCATAGGAATTTGTGAATTTTCAGCTTTAGTCTGTTTAGCCGGTAGGATTTTTACATGCAGGATGGAGGAAAAGAGTCTCCTGCTTCTTCCATCCCC
>VWYI01025714.1:0-49581 GCA_013399455.1 Anthoscopus minutus | reverse complement strand
GCAAAGCTGCAAGACAGCTGCAAACTAGATTGTGATAAATAGAAGAGATTTAGCAGGTTATACTAGAAACCAAAAAGGAGAAGTCAGCTGTGTGTGAAAAACTCAGCAGAACTGAGCAGCCAAATGAAGGTGGAGGTGAGTACAGAGGTGTAAAGACTTGATCAAGAAAGTGTTATTGTCAGCTTGAAGGCCAAAGATTTGACAGGTGAAAATTAGCAACATTTTTAGGTATTCTAATTTCCTATTGAGACATGATGCTGGGGCTTAGTCAAACAAGCTTATTTGAAATAACTCCTGTCTTAAGCCATCCTATAAAACAGGCTTCTGGTGTTGGTTAACCCTGTTGTGCCACCTAGTTTGCTTTTCATGAATGTTCTAATTTCACTCAGGGCTAGAAAGGAGCCTTGTCAGAAAGGCAATGAGAGTTTTTTGGTGCATGAGGAAAAGCAAGAGCCTGCCAATGGAAACCTTTGTCTGGTGAGATTTTTTTCAAAAAGCATGCCCATGCAAATTCAAGTAATGGGCTGGGCAAATCAAATTCCTCAATCATTTTGTGACATGCTGGTGAAGCTTTATGTGACAGGACAACCTGGACATAGCACAGGGTGAGATGCAGTCAAACTGCATTGTCACAAGCTGGCTGTGAGACAAGCAGTGCTTCCAAATTTTGCATCCCTGGTTTGACAACAAACCGTGGAGCTTTTAGTTGGCAAGGTAGAGAAAAACATGGCAGATCATATTTTTAACTCTGTGCATGTTCTTTTTAGGGAGCTCCATTCTCTTTTCCTACCTCCTAAAGGCCACAGAGATATTTGTGTTGCCAATATTTTTTAAGCTGGTAAGATGTGCTTTTTCTTTATTGCTAAACTAGTGAAACGTCTTCCAAAGGAAAACATTTGGAACATGGGGAGTTAGTTTTCAAAGCTTCTGCTAGTGTTTTTTTCCTTCTCTATGCATCTTTTGCACTCACATACAAAACTATTATATTCAAAAGAAAATGTGCTGAGAAGTCAGAGCCTTTTTTGCAGCATGTATAAGTGAAAGTGCAATCCAGCTGTTGGCAAACCATAAGCTCATTGTTTTGGCAGTGCTGTTTCATTTACTTTTTTTTCTCTTATACTAACTTGTTTGCTCAGGTATTGGAATTCAGACTTTTTCCTTCTTTTTAGAAATTCACACCCTTTCTGGCAAGGTTTGAGCTGTTTTTATTGCTTACAATTATACCTACAGGTAAAATAAATACTTTCCCACGGATGCCCTGGAATCTGGTATGATTATAAGTTGATGTAGCTGGAAGCGTTGAGTTGTACAACGAGAATTTCTACTGCTCTGTCTTTTCCTTATGACATTTCTTAAAGACACAGGGCTTGAATTTGTTCTTGCCCTTGAGTTATTGAAACAGTTCTTTGTAAATATTGCAGGGTCTCCTCCACATGAAGCTGGTGTGGATGGGAACAGATCCAAATGACTTGGAGAGCAAATACCTGTGAGGGAAACCTAAGGTGCCTTTGCAACACAAATATTGCTGTGGCCTTCATACCATAACTGAACAGAGCTCTGTGCTGTGCACACAAAAACTGGCACTGGAAGAACATTTTGATGTCACAAAGAAAAGCAAGGAAAAGTTAGGAAATGCCCTAATCAAAGCTGCCTGTGAAATTCATTATGATTCATTTTTGATTATCTGATCACATACCATTTTTTCTGCATATGCCTCTTACCTCTGTGCACAGGATGTTCAGAGGCCTCTTAATGAGCAGCTATTCAGCAGTTTGTTTCATCTTCATTGTTCCATGTGTGGCCCAAGGCCTTATTTACTGCATGCTATTAAATCCTATTTTGAGGGCTAAATCCATAAAAAGGCTTTGACCTGGTGACCTTGTGTGCTGAAGGATCTGACTTCTAAGCCCCTGCTGTCTGGTGTTGAGAGGTAGAGCTTATGGCCCAGGTGTACTGTTGCAGCTGTGGCAGAGCAGGACCAGCTCTCCAGCCTGGTTCCACAGTGCCATTGTGAGTCACCCCTAGCTCAAGTGACTCCAGGAAGCACATCTTGTGCTGTGGCTGCAACCTGCTACCAGCCAAAATCTAAATAATCATCTCCTTTCCCTGCAGAGTTAAATGGGAGTTTAGGATTTGTGACTCATGCATCCTGTTTTCAGCAGTGCCACTTACATGCTGAAAAAGCCCTGGAGAAGAATTTCACCAAAGTTGTGACCCAATTTTCCTGCCTATAGAGAGGGAATAATGGCATGGGCCAGACTGTCTCACAAAGGTGTTCTCTGGCCACAGTGTTTAAAAATCCTTTGGAGTCTTAGTTATCAGAAAGATAGTGTATTACTTCTTCACCCAAAACTGAAGGTCAAAATTGTGAAAATATTCCCTTGTCTCACTACCTGAACTAGGTTTACAGAAGAACTCTTGATGATTCATTTTTTACACAAGAAAAACATTGGACTACTTCCAATGTTCTTCAAACTGGGATCTTCCAGATCACCCCAGAAATCACACCAACATGTTCTGGAGAAGTCCTGAGGGATTTATGGAGAGATAGTGAAGGAGATAGTTTTCTTCTCAACTCAAACTGTCAGGATTCCGTCTGTAGCAGAACAGGGATGGTTCTTTGGCCTGGAGATCAAAGAGCACGGCATGACTCAGCCACGTGTCTGAGCTCACCTTCCTCCCCTCCCAAAGACCCAAGTCACCTTGGCCATGCTGCCTGGTGGAAATAATTGACCTTTGCTATCTCTCAGATTATGCTGAAGCAAATCTGAGAGAGGAGAAGCTGGCAAAAACCAAACCCACATTTGTGAGCAGGTTAACAATGGTCAGCACTGACCAGGCTCATGCTCTGGTCCATACAATTTATCAGTATAGATAGGGCCCATGCAGGGTGTTTAGCTTTCCCTGAGAACCCATCAGAGAGAATGTGGGGGAATCTTTGGGATCTGGTGCATTTCATTGTTCTGCCTTTGGGTGGATTAGGAGAATCTGGATTATGTCCATCTAAATCTAACCAGGAATCCTGTGATGTAATGGCAGCTAATCCAGTAGTCTTTCATGGAGTTGTGGGAATGTTCTAATTATAATGATTTATCCAGGAGAAATTTTGCAACATAAGACTTTGTAGGTAAATAATTCTCCTTCTGGAATACTGCTGGGCTTTATATTTCAGAGAGGGAGGGAGGGTGAGTCAGGAAGTAGCTACTTGAAACTGGAGTCTTTTACAGTTTAGGATAACACCCAACCGTGGAATCACTTGCTGTGTGGTTATTTTTCTTGTTTTCTGTTGTTGTTTGGAGGTAGGTGTGACAGAGGTGGTCATTTTTTCTTTCTGAGAAAAATGTATCAAGAGATTACTGGAGTTTTTCCTTAATGGGGTTTTGGTGATGTTTTCAAGGGTAGAGAAACAATTTGCCGCTTATTTCTACCCTGAGGCCCTGCCAACGTGACCTCATATTCATTTCCAGCCAAAAGCTGCATTGATTTTCTTTCATTTGCATTTAATCTGAATTCAAAAGTGTGTAAATGATACTTGAGTTGTTCCTTCTGTGTTAACATACTGGAAATGTTCAGTGCTTTGACTGGGAATATCCTTCCAAGCACATGTACTCACATAACATGTCAAAAAGACTACAGTTAATATGTGTAATAAGAACAGAGCCATGAGGAGCAGGCTGCCTTGTCCAAAAGGACCATACATTTCTGGAAACAAAACTTTCTTTCACCACTGAGGGCCTGATTGCTCTTTAATTCAATCCTTGGTGAGTCAACACATGGGAAACAAGTTATGGAGGGGGGAACAATGTGTATAACTCTGCAAATGCAGCTAAGCAATCTTGAATATTGCATAATTGATCTCTACAAGAGGATAGATTTTTTTTTTTTTAAATCCAGCAAAAAGAAAAACTACCCAAAAATCTATACTAAAGAAAATCGGGCTCAGACCTGTATTCAGCTTGTCACTTCTCTCTGTAATCCCTGGCGCTTTGCCTCTGACACCTTCCTTAAGCCTCATCAGGAGCTGGATTTCAGTGTTGTTTATGCCTCCCTGGGGAAGCTGATTTTTGGGCCTACTTAGATACTTAGTGCTTGGATACTTTTCTGATCTCTGTCCAAACCCTTCTGAGGCTCTTTGATTTCAATAAATGAAATGATTCAGCCTGGCGGGATTCTTGTTGAAGGCTATGACACAACTTGGGTGAACTTCAGAACCAGCCCTGCTGGCAAAACAGACTTTCTTGCAAGATTTATGGAACTTCCTGCTTCTCACTGGGCTGCAAATGGAACAAGAATAGCCTTTCTTAGAGTGTCTTGACACTGCTTCTTCTCGAGACAACCCAGGACAGGACATAATGGGAAATACCAAACTTCTATAGACTTAAAAAACCCCAAAACCAAATGCCTTTGCTTTTTGTTAGGTTTGGTGGGCTTTTCTCATGTTGTTAATGCTTCAGTCATGCCAGTTCACTCACTGTTAACTTTTAGGAAAGTGTATATAGTGAATATATGAAATTATAACTCTGTGGATTAAACATAATACAAGTTAACTTAATGTCAGCAATTATTTTCCTTTTCTTACTGCTTCATTTGCACTGTCACTGTCACTCTTCTTACCATTAAGTTAAAATTCCTAAAATAAGAAGTCTCTGTACATGTCTCTGAGACATATGAACGGCAATGAACATTGAAGTGACCTGCTCAGGTCTTCAAAAGGAGGAGATAAGGGAGCAGAAAATCAAGGGTTGCCAAAATCATCTGTCAAGTTGAAAAACCAGGATGAAAAATCCATGTAAAATAAGAGGTTTCTCTATTATTATCATTATCATTGTCATTATTATCATTAAGCTTCATGCAAAATACCTGCATGACATTTCTCCTGTGAAACATGACTTTCATGGTTTTGAATACAAGCAACAAAGATTTTTACACTCGACCTAGAAGCTGAGATGATATGTATCATAAAAAGTTGCAAAATAGTAAAACATTAAAAATATGCTCATTGCAGCCTATCTGAATTTGTTTAAATATTGAGTGTGCCACCCTCATATATGCATCATCAAAAAAGCCCAATAACTAAACAGGTTAATCAAAATCACCTAAGTGCCAAAGTACTCAAGTTTAAAACCTGCTGGCACTAAAAATAGCCTCTTCGTTTCTTCACCTGATAGAGCAGGCCGTGTAAACAAAGAGACTTTGTCTAATAATAGTTGCAGATGTTCAAAAATAGCGTTTATATTTACAGTCATGAGCCCTGAATTTCTGTTCACAAGCCAAGTGCTTGCTTTCCTGACACCTTACTAAATATATAGATTTTAAATAAAAACTTTCTAAAGCTTCTGTGACTCATTAAGAGCTCCAGCTCAGTTTAATAACCCAAGCTCTATCCCTCCTCACTCTGTAAGATCTGCAGGTCCATGATTAATGCATCTTAATTCATTTAGTTTTCTTTCCTTTTGCTTCATGTCTATGTAGACAGTTTCACGTATGTGTATATGTTTTTCCTTGCCAGCAAGAGGAATGGTAGTAAACAACTGAGCCCTTTTTGTCCAATTGACAAAAATTCTTTTCTTCTCCTTCTCTTCTCAACTTTGCATGTAATTCTTTAATGTGTCAGTCTTCAAATGCAAATTTGTTAGTTGATTTTCTTTTATTTTATAGTTTTACCTACTTTTGGAAGCCCTAAAGCTCTCCCTTAATCCATTAATTTTTTGGCCCTCCTCTAAAATGAGTAGAAACACTTACATGTGGAACAGGGTCAAAAAAAAAAAAATCCTAAATCCCAAATGAGGGAAAAATATTCAATAAAAATTGCATGCAAGAACAAACACTTGTTTTTAAAGTATTTTTCCTTCAAAAACACCCACTTAGAGACAAATATTTGTCTGAAGGACCACTGCAGGTCAGCCCCTGGGTGGCTGGGGACGCCTTGCCTTGAGCCTGGTGTGTCACAGTGTACCCAAGTCATGCAGTCATGGCAACAGTCCTTGATGCGCAGTTTCCTGCATGAATCACCTGTTTACTGTAGCTCTCCTTTCAGTTTAAATACTTCAAGTACTTCTTTACCCTCCCTAATTACTCTCAAGGAAATGCAAAATGAAAAACTTTGCTACAAATTACAGGCCTGATACTCACTTAATGTTATATTTGTGACTTGGCAAAAAATTGATTCACTACAGAGAAACTGGTAATAAGTGGACTGCTTTGTAATTGTTATTAAAAAAGAAACAAAACATTTATTAGTTTTAAACTTAATGCAATAGAATTGTGGTAAGAAGATAGCAATTAAGACACACTCTAGCAATTAAGAGACACTCTAGCTGCATGCACATAAAATCCCGTATTTCTGTCTCAAAGTAATAGGAGTGGAACCAAAGACTGCTACAGCTATTTGGATGTAACAATAATATTCAGCCCAGCTTTGTAACTGCTAATGGATTTCTTCTCTGGCATGCCTCAGAGGAAATTGTTTTCCTTGCTTTAGCAAGATAAGAGACTCAGAAAGGTTGGGAAAATGTGTTTGTCTTTTCTCTTACCGAGATATAAATCAGCGAGATCAGCCTTCAAGCCAGTGGAGTTTAAGGCAGGTTTAACTTGTTGCTCATGAGACACAAGGTTTCACAGAGATTTATACAGCTGCTCTGGAGGGTCTTCATCTTGTCTGGGTACAAAGCAGGGTGAGGAGTCTCCAAGCAGCTGTGTGGCCAGAGGATCCCTGAGCAAGACTCCTGGTCTAAAGCAGGCCTTTCCAAACTGTGATATGCATACCACTGCTGGGACACAAACCACTTCCAAATGGCAGGTGAAGGCAGCTCCTCCACTCCTATATGAAGCTGCTTGTAAAGCTACGGGGTAGATATTTCCACACAGATTCTGGAAGTCATTCTGTGCCTTTGTGCAGACTCAGATCCTGCCTGTAGCCTCTGACTGGCAGTGTGGAGGTGCCCACCTGAGCTGTGAGGAGCTGTCTGCTGAGAGGGTCTGTGAGAAGAGACTACTTAAGGCAGCTTTCTGGACATCCCTTTGCAGATTTTTCAGTAGCGTTGCACAGACTATTTCTTTTCCCCCATTGTTTTAGTTGCATCTGTTTTCTGGTCTTGTCCTAATTTGATGATAATTGATTATTGTAGTGGTGTTATTCTTTCAGCAGAGAAATAGGCCACACTGTTTGAATATTTGGGAACTGCACAGACACTCTGGTATTTCAAAGATAATATTTTTCAATAAGGAAGTGATCTATCACTGAAATGCATTTGTTTCTGTAGAGATGTAGTAGCCTTGCTCAGCATATGATGCTCAAGGTATGTATGACAAAATCTAGAATGTAATTAGGGGAATTTTATTAAGCTCTCAACGAGGGTTTCTTTTCTAAAAATATCTCTGGACCTCTGGTGATCATCATGATCTTTGTTTTACGTCTTGTCGATACATTGCACTTCAATGACACAGATTTCCCATACCACTGGCTTTTGGCCAAGTCTGTGAAAAGGTACTGCTACTAAGTATAGTAAATAGAATGACAATAATCATATGTTTTTCACTATGGAAGCGAGTTTGTAGTTAGTAATTTCTATTAGTTCAACTCTGCCTTTCCATTAAGACACTAAATTACTTCTTTCATATCTGATTTCTTTTTTCTACATTCATTTTAGCTTCTTTTATGGATATAACCTCTGTTGTTTTTTCAACAACATTCACTGGAGCAGAAAAAATGGTTTATAGGTAATCCTTATAAATGCCCTCATGGGTGAATGCAGGGACAATGCCAGTGTTTGTCTTTTGCTTGTATGTATTGCAGCAGAGAAACTTGACTTTCTTTTAAAATACAAAGAACAGCTGTAGACTCCCAATTTGTTAGGGAATCCTTCGAATATGGAAAAACAGCCATATTTTTTTCCATGCTGTTGTGAACATTGTGAGAATCATGGTTGTACATATTTGCAATATGGCCTGTTAGATTTTAGAGTTTATAATTTCACACAATAGCATGCTTCTTCCCGGAAGGCTTCTATCCACAAATAACAACTTCCATATTCTGATGCTGCAGAAATTTCATATTCTGTTCCAACCTACACATTGATAGGTCTGAAGGGTGTCTGAAGCATAGCTTAATAAAGCAGCAATTATACAACCATGTGGCTTTTGGCCCTGATGAAAAGGTGGTAAATTTTCCCAACCAGTCATGATTATTTGTGTAAATGCACACAGAGTAGTTATTTGTGCTTCATGAAACAGTACATTTGTCCAGAGCAGGTCTTGGTTTTATTGTTGTAAGGAACTCCAAGTTAGCAGGTACACTAGAGAGAAGGAAAACATGCAGCTGCAAATCTAGCAGTAGCTGTAGGAGTAAAGTTGGACTATTTCACACCCAGGGACAAACACAGCAGAAGCTGACTGTGGCCTCTTGCCTCTTTCTTGCCATAAAGACATCTTAGTATCTTGTTTCCTTCTTCAGGAAATCACCACTTGGCTGTGGGTTACAAATGATGCTTGCAGGGATAAATGCCTGATCCTGCATCCAGCTGGGTGAATGTGAATCAGGAGCAGATCAGGAGGACTATTCTGGCTGAAGAAAGATGGAGGCCCCCAGAGAGGTCACTCAACAGATGGATTAGGAGAGGCTGGGAGTCCTCCAAGGTGCCTGGCAAGAGTTGAACACCTCTCTCTGACTCACCTCATTTACCTGCGTTTACCTGCGGTTGCCAGTGTGGCCATCAGTGACCTGCATCTTTTGCTGATCTGTGGGATCCTGCTGCACATTCCTGCTTTGAAATGCTGCCTGCACTTGTGGCATCGTCCTTGCAGGAAGGAATATTAACTTCAGTGCAACATCTGGGCAGCTGTTGATGTCTGCACAGAGAATTCCACTGTTTCACGTGGTACATTGTTAACAGAGTTTCTCTTGGGGCACTAGGGCCTGTGGAAACTATAGCTCCCAAGGTTATCTTGCTATTTATCTGGAATAATTGATAAATCAATTATGCATCAACATAACTCATAAGCAAGCTCTAATTTCTGGAAGTAGTCTGGGGCAAAGGCTTGAGTTTTTGGAGAAGTGCCTCTCTGTATAGTTGATACACCCAACTTGCTGCTCTTCTGACTGTCAAAGACACATAGCTGTAATCTCTGGAGAGTTTTGATGTTGCATTAGTTTGTTTTTGGAGAGGTTGCCTAGTCCAGCAGTCAGAGCTCAGGATGCAAAGTCAGGAGTCCCAGGCTTTTCCCTGCTCTTCAACCTCAGGGTTTTGTCTCATGCCTCTTTCTCTCAGTATTGTTATTTTTGATTGGGGCATGGTAGTCTTTACATTTAGGGCTGACCATTCAGAGTTCATGTTGAAGAGAACAGTTGAAGTGTTCAACAGTTAATGCTGTTTGAGTGTTTGGCAGATATGAAATCCCATATTCTCAGAGGCATGGATTATAAAGCCAAGAGGGATTGTTGCTTATCAAGACTGTGACCCATTTATTTGAGCTGGGTACAGATCAAGACACCAGATCAAACATGCCTGAACCCGGGGAAGCTCAGTTCTGAATTCAGATCTGGGTGTGAGCTCATTCCTATCTCTGTAAACACCAGACAGGAATACAAACAAATGATTTTGGGAAAAATCATGTGTATATGTATGTATATGTATAGTATAGGTAAATATATATATATATATATGTATGTATATGTGAGGTAATGTATAGGTAAAGTTTGAATCCAGAGTTGAACCTTGTTCTGAACTGTCCCAACCACTATAAATAGGTTTCCTGTATCTCCAGTTACTCCAGAACTTAAATTTTTCTATCTAAGCTTACACATCAGCACAGAGCATTGTCCTCCACAAGGTTACAGTGGCAAGTTGTCAGAGAATTTGATCCTCAGGATGCTGGTAGAAGCCTGGAGAAGCTCCAATACCCTTTATGCTGGAGATTAGGATCTGATTTACTGTATATCTCTCCTGCTGTCTTTTTGTATCTCCTGATTTTAGTAAACAAGAGGGGAAGGAGAGAAAAGGAAGGAATTCATCATAGGCTTTGAATGATGCGAACAGTTTAATTAGGAATTAATGCTAGATACCATTTCCCTCCCTGTGCTGTTTTCCAGGCAGGATGCATCCTTAGGAAACAATAATAGAACTGGGGATTACAAAGCCTTTGCAGGCATTGCAACCAAGTGGCCACACAGGAAAGTGATACAGGGACAGGCACTTGTGTAACGTGAGGGGAAGTTATTCAACATTCCTTGAGGAAGCACAGCACCAGCACAGCTCAGTATCAAGACAAATATTCCTGTCAAGCTGACAGGGAAGATAATGCTGGTTGCCATTTTGTATTGTTTCTCTTTGTGAAGTTTTGCTGATTTTGCTCTCCAGAGTCCTGGCTTTGAAATAACAGCACAACTAAAAATAACCTCACATTTGGGCCTTAAAATGTCTCCGTAACACAAGGTCAAACAATAATAAGCATTTCCTACTCTATAACCTTTGTAGCAGATGGAAGGAAAAGTGTTCAAAAGGGGCATTGCTACAGGGATCAACCTGAAACTTTTGACCCTGAACTGATTTAACTCCTAAATTCTCCGTCCAGTAAAAGGTCTGTGGAAGCCTGTGAGACACCTGTAAGCATTCTTACATCCTGTAAGCTGAATTTTCCTCTGTGCTATTTATAACTGTCCCAATGTTTCACAATGTAATAGCAGTGTTTGCAAATGCCTGTGCAATTAAACCCAGCTGGGCTTTGGGATCCAGGTCCTGGAAAACAGAGCTCGTGATGCAGAAAGGCCAGATCAGCCTGAAGAGCTTTTGTCGCATCTTGGACAGTGGTCTGGGTGCCGCGATCTTCCTAGAGAAACGTCCTTAGATGGATGTCCTGGAGGCACAGGCACGCCTGCAGCTGCCCTGCAGTTTTGGCTCTGAGCCCTGAAAAGGGCTGTTCAGTGAGTGCAGCGCATTGGGCGATGAGGAAGGAAAGAGATGGAGGCCTCTTGGGAGGTCTTATTCAGCACCTTCCTCCAAAGAGTCCATAGATGAAAAGCCAGGGAGTCAGAGGAATCGGGGGTTTATATCACCTGAGGTTCAGGGGCATAGCAAAGAGGAAGAACCAATAGGATACATAGAATCTGCATGGGGTACACAAAATTCACGTGAGTTGCAAGACCTTGTGGCTTTCTCTCCAGGGGAGAGTGGTTACATTGCTGGCTGACTCTCCAGCCTCCAGAACTCCCCCTTCTTCATTAATCACAAAGGCTTCCCCAATAGCCTTTTTAAAACAACGTAAAAAGCATGAGAACATGAGTAACACAATAAAAATAACCAAAACAATCCACAACACTATTAAGGAAGGAGGCAACTCAGCCTCTCAGTCCTAAATGTCCAAAGAAATTAGTGAACCATTCGTGGTGATTATTGGTCTGAAGCTGTTTGACACCTTTGAGCAGCTGGATGCTCCTGGAGATGGACTGGCTGTGGTCTGACAGGTTAAAGCATCAGAACCCTCAAAGTCCTGGCAGCGGTGTCCATGGAATAACAAGAGAAAGTAAATTGCTGCGCGATTTTGCAAGGTGGAGTGTCTGGTTGTTTCTTCATCCTTGAGGAGGGTACTGAATGCCTTAGATGTTCTGTTGGCCTGTTTAGTAAGCCAACACCCCAAATGTGAAAGCTTGCCCAGGCCATTTACAGTGGCCACCCACAGAAGGAAGATGGACACTGCAACCCATTTATTCTTCGGCTAATCAGTAAATTTAGAATCATAATTTTCATTGGATCCAGGGAGAGTGCATTTTTGTCATGCCAATTTGTTTTTCTGTCTCCAGTCTTGCGACAGAATGATGTTTGGGGTGAGGGTACTAAGCTGGCCAAAAGTGCAGGGACCTCCTCTGAGGCGTGAGGGAACTCCACCCCAGGCCTTGTCTCCACAGAGAAGAAACATACCCAAGGGGAAAACTCTGGGAAGGATGGAACTGGAGGAGTCAAATGCTGTCTCAACTATTTAGTTGCACCATTTAGTCGGATTGTAAACTTTTCTGATTGGGGTTGCATCCTTAATAGACTTAACTGAGGGGTTAAGGAAATAAAAAAGCAAAAACTGGCTTTTGATAATCTCAACAAGTCAAATTCTCTAGGTTCTTCCAGTGCCTTAGGAGACTTCTCCATCCACCAGTTCCATCCCTCCACAGTGCTCTCCATCAGGTTGGGCCACCTCCCAGCAAAGAGGTGTTCACTGGGCTTGAGGGGAATCCCCACCAGACAGGACTGCAGCGGGTTATGGCCTGAGCCCATGGACAGGCACATATTGTCCTGCTGGAGGGTCCTGGCCAGGGGGACCCACACGTTGTGCCTGCATTGGCTGAGCATCCAGCCAAGGGCATGCTGAGCTGTCAGGAGCATCCAGAGGAGCAGCTTGGTGGTGTTGAGGTGGCTGTTAAAGTGAGTGGTCTTCATTCTGACTGGGAATGGAGCTTCTGTTATAAACATAAACACAGGTTGCTAGCTTTTTGGGGAGGAGGAGGGGATATCATTATGCTTTCTATTTTTTCCCCTCTACTCTTCATCCTTCCTTTTCTTAACACACTAAAAAGGTGTTCTAGAGGTGTTAGTTCTATAGGTGGTGTTGGGAAGTTTAAGGAAGACAGAAAGGGACTGAAGGGGGAAGGCGAGTGTGGGGGAGGTAATTATAAGGGAAAATTGGAGTTTAGGGGATAATGGGTTAGCAGTGAACTTGCTAGGATGTTCCTAGCTTTTAAGCGTTGTTGTTTCCAGATTTGTCTTTGGTCTGGGACCTGGTGACCGGGTGGTGTAGTCTTTGTAGGAGCTGTGTTTTGCGGTGTTTCCATCTCCAGGTGGCTGTTGTCTGATCCTGCAGACTTGGAGGAATTCTTATTTTTGTTGGGAGAAGTGTTTGTGGGCCCTTAATAGGGTTTGATGTATTTCCTGGGAGCCATTTTGGGCCAGATGGAGCTGACACACATGCATATCCCCTCCACTAGGTAATCAATGGGAAAGGCCCTGCTCTTTGCTGAGTCTTGGGATTCCTTGCTCAGCACCAGCAGCTTCTCATTGAGCTTAGCTCAGGCTGAATTTGAGAAGTGCTGGAGTGCAGAGGGGATCAGCTCTGAAAACAAGCAATTTAGGAAATTAGTGACATAGAGAGCTTTAGAGAGTCTCTCAATAGGAAGCATTGTCTCTGTCCCTCTCTGCTGCTGATCAAGGACTTGCTTGATGGTGCCATGGGTCCTTTCCACTATGGACTGGCCTGTGGGATTATAAGGAATGCCTGTGGTGTGTTTCACCCCTCACTGATTGAAAAACACCTTTAATTTGCAGGAGGTGTAAGCAGACCCATTACCAGTTTTTATTTCCTTGGGGACTCCCAGGGTGGTGAAAACCAGGAGAAGATGCTTCATGGTATGTGTTGCATCTTCTCCTGCGTGGGTTGAAGCAAACACACTTTCCTGAGAAAGGAAAGTCTACTTTCCTATAGTCTACTGACCTATATATGCATTTGAGTCTGCTGAAGGACGGGAAGTTGGTTTACCAGTGTGTTTGTCAAGGCTGGTGGCTGTTGAGGCCTCTGGGGTTGACCCCAGAGCCCAGGGATGGCGACTAAAAGGACTGACAGTTCTGGCAGGTGGCCATGATAGCTCTTGCTCGATCTCTGGAGAGATGAAACATGTGCATGAGGGCTGGGACGTTCTGGTGGAAAAAGGCGTGTGCCTGGGCAAAGATGTCTGGCATGTTTGCTGTCCCAGCTGTCATGGCAAGTGTGTCTGCTCTCCTGTTTCCCCCTGTGGTGGCACTAGGGAGGTTGGTGTGTGACCTCACATGCATTATATGAAAGGGATTTTCTTTCTGTGAGAAATGAGATGAATTAATTTGGAAAGCATCTTATACAAGTTTGGATTAGAGACTTCTTTTAGTAGGGAATGCTCTGCCGTCATGTCTACCCCTGCAATGTACACCAAATCAGTGACCACTTTTATAGGTTTATGAAACTTCTCAAATGCTCTAACGATGCCTGTTAACTCTGCAAGCTGTGGTGACCCTTCCACCACCTGGACACCAGACTCCCACTTCTGTGTACTGGGATCCTTCCAAGTCATTACTGACTTGTGGGAGGACCCTAAGCTGTCAGTGAAAATGGTCAGAGCTTTGAGCAGTGTTTCACCTTGGAGGAATTTAGAGACTAAATTAAGAGCCAAACTGAGTAATTTATGTTTAAGATAATGAATTGAAACTTGGCCTGGGTAGCTCTCCAGGGCAAATTGAAGATTCTTGTTATTTTGGAGCAATGCTCCAGATCCTCAACAGTAGCCAATAGCAGGTGAATTCATGTGAACTCACACCCTGCAAGAGAGCAGAGGTGAGCTCAGGCCTTCCTTACTAATTCTGCCTTTAATTCTTGCATAGTTGTAATTGTTTTAGTTGGCTGGTGATGGGGGACCACCCACTCGAGGATGATTAGGCCATGAAACTAGGGGGCTTTACCTAAAATTGCCATGTTGAAGGGCAGGCTGGGTTCATACTGGTGGGCTCATTGAGAGGACAGGGCCTCCTGGACCTTGGTGATGGAGCCTCAGGTGTGAGGGTATGTGGTGAGTCCAGGTCCTCACTGCCTCGGAGAAAATCTGTCGTAATCTCCAGCAATGGATGTACCCAGTTAATGGACCCACAGAGCTGATGGAGGTCCTGCTGTGTCTTTAGGTTGTCCTGGATTGTTGATTGCTTGGGCACAGCAGTCTGCTCATGTATCTGAAATCCGAGGTACTTCCAGGGGCTGGCTTATTGGATCTTGTCTTCTCAAATCTCAAAGCCTGCTCTTTCAATGGTTTTTGTGGTTTTCTTTAAAGTCATGTCCAGGTAACCATCAGTGGGAGCACAGACCAATATATTGTCCATGTAGTGGAAGATGACTCCCTCAGGGAACAGGTTCTTGATGGGGCACAGTATGTGGACCACATACCACTGGCATATTGTTGGCAAATTCTTCATCCCTTTTGGGAGGACAAGCCATTGGTACCACTTTAGAGGGGCTTGTCTGTTAGCAGAGGGGACAGAGAACGTAAATCTGTGGTGCATCCTGGGGATGGAGTGGGATATTAAAGAGGTAGTCTTTAATATTGACGTTTCCAATCCCAGGCAACATCAATGGAGGGGCCAAGCCAGGCTGCAGGGGACCCATGCCCTCAATGACCTTGTTGATCTTTCTGAGGTCATGGAGGAGCCTCCACCTGTCTTTGCTAGGCTTTTTTAGAACAAAAACAGGGGAGTTCCAAGGGCTATTGGTCTCGACAAGGTGGCCCTTGGAGAATTAGTCCTCCATGAGGGCTTCTAAGGTGTGCAGTTTCTGGTTAGAAAGCGGGCACTGGTTGATACACACTGGATAGTCTTGTTTCCAGGTGAGTTGAGGAATGTTGGGTGTCACATGCTCCATAGCAGCCCCAAATAAAAATCCTGACTGAAGATTGATATAGAGGCCTCCCACTGGGACCCCCAATAAGTCCCTGCCTCAAAGGGTGATTGGTGCCCTCACCACAAATGTTTGAATGGTCACCATTTTTCCCTTGGGACCTTCTACAACAATATTTCTCTTGCTTCTATACAAAACTGCCACACCTCCAATCTCTGAGATCATCCCTGCCACAGGCTGCAGTTCCCAACTGTCTGGCCACTTGGAGCAGGCAATGATGGTAACATCTCCTGTAGTGTCCAGCATACCTGGGTGGCAGATCTTCTCTCCTCTGCAGAACAGGCCACACTCTATGACGGGTTTATTTGAGCCCACAATCTGCATCCACATAGCAGTGGGGTTGAGGAGAATCTGTTCCAAATAGTCAGGAGGCAGTAAAAAGGCCTGTGCAACCGGTGTTCTTTGGAATAAATAGTATGGTGGATCAGTGGATGCAAGGGAGACAAAAATTTTATCCCCTGGGTATATTATCTGCACCTCTGGAATCACATAAATTTATTCAGGTGAGTTAAGCGGGTCACCAATAATTAAAATGTCCCAAGGACTGTCTCCTGGTCCATATTTCCCAGTTGGTATCTTGTGAATGCACTCATCAGTCAAGTTAATGGAGAGGTCACTTACCAGCTGGTTCCAGGTCCCCACCTGAACCACTCCATATGCAGGGTCTGCTCTAGACGCACTGGCAAGCGTGGAGCACTTGGAGATGGTGCCTGGTCTCTCACTCGCTCTGGAAGGGTAGGCAGAGCAGGGCAGAACAGCTTCTGATTCTGTGTTGTCATGCGGAGCTGTTCTGTGCTCTGTTGGAAGTTTTCTGGGTGCTGTGGGTAAGACAAGCATGGTTGTGGCCATAGGTGGTGCTTGCGAGAGTCAATTGGCGTAGTTTTCCAGGGACAGTCCTTAAAGAAATGTCCAGTCTCTCCACAATTAAAACATTTTTGTAAGTCCTTGGCTACTCCTGTGAATGCCTCAATCACTCCATCCACAATCCCCTCATAGTCTCAGCCTGCAACACAGTGTTTTTTGATGATGGGTATTGGGCGCAGGCTTCAACCATTTGTTCAATGGAGGGTTCGGGATCAAGGGAGAGAGCTCTTAAAATTTTCTTGCACTTGGCATTTGCATTAGCTATAGCCATTTTATTTAATACATCTTTTCATCCTTCTGGACTTTCAATCTGTTTTTCCACTGCAGCTTTTAGTCTGTCAACAAATTTAATGAAGCTTTCATTGAACCTCTTCTTGATGGTAGTGAAGCTTTGTGTGGGGGTAGTCATCAGGGGTGAGGATCAGTGATGTTTTGGCAGCAGTAACAATGTCATGCAGGACAGCATCAGGCAGGTCTCAGGCTTGATCAGTGGGTTTCAAAAAGTTATCTTCTCTGGCCATTTTTTCAATGGTTAAGTTGGGCTGATTTATGTCTTTTGTATAGTTATCAGCTAATGTTTTTAGATTTTTTATTTTTTCCAGCATATGCCTTTCCCAGCATATATTCAGTTGGGGAAAGAAGGCAGTTCATGATGTTTTTTATATCATGTGGGACTAATGTGTGTGCAGAGAAAGTAGCTTCTACTAGTGTATTTAAAATATGTGATCCCCACCTGTGTTCCCACTTTGCACAATTATTTTAGCTCCCCACAGGGAAGCAGATCCCAGGTGTTGGGTGTTCCAGCCCTTTTCCCATGCTTAAAAACAATTGGGAAGGCAGAGATCTTATTAGCCAATTCCCAGTCCCCCTCCCTGGTGGCCTCCCTTTGGGACTTGGCCCAGTGAACTTCAGATCGAGAATCAGAGTCTAGGGAGTCACTACTCTCATCCTCCAAGGAGAATGGAAGGTGCCAGGTAGATGCACTGGGATTTTTCGGGCGAACTAGAGCTGCTGGGTGGCAGTGGGGCAAAGATGACCTCCTTCTGGTCACCGTCATTCCCGCTTACAGTCCCCGTAACATGGAAACTGGGAGGGAGCTGGGCAGAGGAAGGGGTGGGGTCCACGATGGAGAGGGTGTTCCTGATGGAAGGGGAGGGTCCTGATGCAGTTACCCCCACTGATGCAAGGGAAAGGGAGGAGCCAGCCACAATGGAAAGTGTGGGAAAAAGCAGAGGACAGGTGGGAAAACTTGGACAAGAAGGAGACAGGGTGGTGGGGCTGACCACGTTGCTGGTGCCATTTTGTGGGGCAAAACTAGATGGAGGAAAAACCGGTACGAGGGCATTAGAAGGGGGTTGAGGGAAAGGTCAAGGGCAGCAGGGCCCTTGCTGTCCTGGCAGGGTAGAGAGAGGATTGGGAGGCATCAGGGAGTCAGCAGCAGCCCCACGCCATTTGGCAACGACCACCTTCCAATCACTCCTCAGGCAGGGAAGAGGGTTTGGGAACATGGGGAGAGGGAGGAGGGGAAGGGGATTTCAACTAGGGACCTGAAACTTTTTCCAACACATTCCTCAAAACATTTCCCAAGCGATTCACTGCCTTAATAATAAGGTGGAACAACAAAAAAAACTTAGAAACTGAAAAATCCCTCTTTGCTAAAACCAAGTACAACTTTTTCCCCGTGGTGTCCCAAAAAGAATTCAAACAAACAGAATCCCACATTGGGTAGTTGTAATTGGGAAATACTTAAAACCCCAAATTTTGGGAAATACTTAAAAACCCAATGAACAAAACATTTCAATTCCCTTTTAGAAAACTTAAATTTCCCAGCAACAAGGGTGCCCACAACTTGGAGATGAACATCTCTTTAAGGAGGGCTGAGCTTTGGACAACTTAACTTGTTGCCAATCCTCTCTCTTCTCCCACACCCAGCAGTAAAAGGCAGAACAAAAAAGACAAGCCCTGATTCAATGAAACTCACACTTTTTCTCAGGGCAAGGAAAGCCCACTGTGCGAACAGAAACCTTCTGTGTGTGTGGTCACCTATCAACCAGTCCTCAGGGAGTCTTCTTCAATCCCCAGATAGTGCTTGGAGCGTCCTGGTGGCCCCTCAGATCGCCCTTGCTAAAACGCAAGCTCTCCTCAGGGAAGTGGCAAAACCCGAGAGTGATTTAATTCCTGCAGCTGCTGCTGCAGGAGACACTTTTCCAAGGAGCCCCTGGCAGGAGTCTCTGTTTTGGGCACCGCCTGTCGTGGCTTGGGTGGTTGTCCAAGTGCCGTGATCTTCCTAGAGAAACGTCCTTAGATGGATGTCCTGGAGGCACAGGCACGTCTGCAGCTGCCCTGCAGTTTCGGCTCTGAGCCCTGAAAAGGGCTGTTCAGTGAGTGCAGCACATTGGGCAATGAGGAAGGAAAGAGATGGAGCCTTTGTATGGAATCCCTCAGGAGATTTTATTCAGCTCCTTCCTCCAAGAAGTCCATAGATGAAAAGCCAGGGAGTCAGAGGAATCGGGGGTTTATATCACCTGAGGTTCAGGGGCATAGCAAAGAGGAAGAACCAATAGGACACATAGAATCTGCATGGGGTACACAAAATTCACAGGAGTTGCAAGACATGTCATGAGGGCAACTCCTCTTTGCTTGTCACAGTAGCAAAGGAGGGTTTTCTCCCCCAGGGGAAGAGTGGCCCTAAAGGCTTTCTCTCCAGGGGAGAATGGTTATCCGGCCTCCACAAGTTTAGATCTCTAAATTGGTGATATCCACTGAAGTGGCTGGGAGTCAGAATGCCTGTTTGATCCATGGCCCAGCTGCTGTGCTGGGTAGAGTTTAGAGAGACTCACTGCACTTGTGAACTTCAGTTTACCACTAGGGCTCTGAAATTATGGGAAATCTCTCCTAAATGAACATTTCTCATAATATTACACTGTGCCTCTTTGGAATTGAAAAGGCATTGAGGAGTCATTCTGTTCTTCTCTTTAGGGGATACCCACCACATACACTTTTCATACACTGGTCTCTCATCAGAAATTAATTGCAAGAAGACTGTTTTGTTATATCTTCACCATTACATTCAGTGTTAAATAGCTCTGGCATTTTCAATGGTTCCTGTGCTTCCTTAATAAAATACTTGTGTTTTCCTGTTTCTGACTGTGGAATAAGTGAATTCAAGGATGATATAAAACAATACACTTAAAATACTGATCTTTCCCCTCCCCTGCCATCTGTACAGAGATCTCTTGAAATGAAAACTATTATCTGGCCATGCTCTCTCTTTAATCTTTGAGTACTGAATTTCTTGGTTCCCTCAACAGTATGCACAAGCTCAACTCCCCAGTCTCCCACAGCCACTGTCTTTGAGCCCTTCAGAGGCTCTACCTTAAACCTAGTCTTTTGCTTTGGAGACTCTGCATGACTTGGAGATACTCTTCCCTCTTGACTTATCATAAAAGTGATTCTTCCCACTCATTCTTTTTTCTATTTTCATGCTGCTTCATCTGGAACGCAAATATGTACCAGGAGCCCAAACATTCCTTTGAATTCCTCAGTATCATGCAAAGAGTGGTCAGAATTGGTTTTCTGTGGATAATGAAGTTTTTGTCTAACTGATATTTTTCATAGAAAATGTTGCGGAATCTGCACGGCTTCATCTTTTACATAAAAATCTAAGAAACCAAGAATTTATTTTTTTCTGGGACAGAAGGAGAAGAAAACCTAAACAAACCAACACATCCTTTAGGCTTGGAGGGATTGATTCTTCTCCAAACCAACATTTCTTCTCTTTGCTTTCATGGATATGCTTTTTCTGTCTATATTTTTACTTAGACTTTTACCTATGTAAGGCATCTTTTGCTAAGGCTTCAAAATGTAGTTCAGGTCAAAAGACAGTCACTGACTACTGCTGCATTTCTTCAGATTATTCTATTTAACTTCTCAGTCACTACATGTGCCGGGATGTGAATTAATCCATGCTAAAGCAGTTCGGGTTTCCTCGAGTAAAAGCATCCATAGAAATACAAACTCTTCTGTTCCCTGGAGATCAGCATTGAAAAATGCAAGGAGTCTAGTGGGATTTAAGTGATTTATGAAATACAAACCTTGATACCGTGTGGTGCGTATAGAACACATTTTCTCAGCCTTGGGAATATGAAGAACACAGCTCTGTAGATTTTGGCAGTACAAGGAGAGAGGGATGGAGCTGATCCCCAGCTCACCTCCCAAACTGAGATCTGTCACCTCAGAGCAGGGTTGGGGGGGGGAAACACTGAAACAAGCAGCCCCATCCAACAACAGTGTGAAGAAGAAGAAGCTCCTGCAAGTGCAAGCTCTTCTGTTTCTGACTCTGTGTGGGGCACTATGAGCTTGTTTTGCTTGTGACTCCAAAGACTCAAAAATTAGCTCTGCACAGGGCTCCCAGAGATTAAATAAATTCAAAATTATGTGCCCTGCATCCTGATACATACAATTATGCATAGCATTTTGTGCAGAACATTGATTTCTGATGAGGGCTTTTATTGATAGCATCATTAGTATCTAAAGAGAGAGGGAGGATTGATTTGCTTTGAAAGAGCATCAGATATTCCTGTTAGGGCATAAACACAATTTTTACCCATGCAGAGAACTGTAGAAAAATTAAAAATTAAATTATATAAAAAGTATTTGTTTAAAAATGTCAGAAAAATTGCTTGGAACCAGATCTACCCAAGTTCAAGATAAGTTTGTAGTTTGGAACACAAAATATTGAATGAAATTGTTACTGTTTTGTTACTTGTCTGGTAAAAAATAATTCTGATACAATTGAGAAAAAGAAAATCTGAGTTTGTTTCAAACTTTCCACTTGATGACAAATGAGTCCTTCAAGCACTTGTAAATTCATCTTTGTATCATGACAGGATGAAAGTTTTAATATTTGCATTGTGACAGTAGGTTTTTTATCCAACTATTAGTACATTGAATAGTTTGGTTCTCAACCCAAGCTGTACATCAGAGACTCAGTGTTTCTACATCAGGATTTTCCCCCATCATTTCCAAACAGTCTGGGAGTTGGATGAGGTGAAGTCAGGAGGATGTATATCTGAGATGAGAATGTCAGGCAAAAAATTATGCACATTTGCTCTCCTAATCCAGATTTTCTCAGCAGAAAGGCTGCAGGAAAGGTGAGTGCACAGTTTGATTAAATATGAGCTTGAGAAGTGAATTTCTACATTTAATACTGGGTGTCATGTAAAGATGTAAATCATCACCCAGTCCTGTTGATTTTATTTCACGGACTTGCATTAGGCAATGGCTCAAATAATTAAGGAGACCTTGGGCCTGACACTGACCCTGCCCTGAATTATATTTTTTACCTTGTGGGACTGGCTCTCCACAAGCTGATAAAAGCACCACAAATTTCATGGGTCAGATTTACCTCAATAGTACAGAGTAACTTTCAGATTACTGTGACTATATTTTGTCCTACATTTTATAGGAACTAACTGGGCCAGGGGAGTTTTTCTTTTAGCTGCATGGTACAGAAGTACCTGAGACATTCAAGTATGCAAGCCCAGGTTATTCTTTGTCAGGACTTGTTGCATTAACATCGAAGGACTATCCTTTAGCATTAGCATTGTTTTTCCCATCTGTGAAATAAGGAGAGCTCCCAGTCTTTTGTAGTCCTGGGTTTAGGGGGGTTTTTAAGTGATAAATTTCATGTAAATAATGCGAATGAAAGATTTAACCTAGTGTGGAATATAATATTTCTCTTTAAAAAAAATAGAAGCATTACTTATTTAGACATGTTGAGGCAGTAGTTTGGGTTATGAAAGAAATTGCTGTCTTCAAACTGGATTAATGGCCCTTGGGGCTACCCAAAGAGGTGGGTGGGAAAATGACAGGGGGTATATGCCAAGACTGAGAAAAATATACATTAAAGTTGTGCTGAAAATGCCTGAATTGATGTTTTCTTTTGTTCTGCCAAGATTCTTCTCAGATTTAATGAGCACACAGAACTTGTGCTGACTTGAATTGTCCATGAGCAGAAGCCATCATGTCATTTTCACCACATCTCTTGTTCAGCGAGAGCAAGAGCTACTTGTTGTTTTGGGATGGTGCTGATGGGCAAAGTGAGTGCATTCAGCAGGTTTTGCTCATGATACATTTTCTGCAGGGTTACCTTTTTTTGAGGGGGTCTTTAATTCATGGGGAAATCTTCCAGCCAAGCCCACCCCTTGACTCCAACCTGTTCTCCCAGTCAGTCAAATCCTAGGAGTTCCTGATTAGCTCTGCAGTGGCCTTGATACCTCTTGGGCCAGCAAGACGTAAGGATAAGTAATACTAGTCAAAGAACCTCAACACACTGCAGTCTCTGTGCCTCTAGGCATATTGGATCATAGGTTTGATTCCTTTGTGAGCTGCCAGTGAAACTGCACCATGGCAGTTTTTCCTCAAATTTTATATTAAATAGCATGTATCTTATCTCCTTATCTCCCTGTGAGACATCATTGTGGAAGAGTGTTCAGGATCAATGTTGTGCTTCATGAAAATGACCTGGCAATACTCCTTTGCCAGATAATTCTCACGTATTTCAAAATAAAACTGAGCATAAACTACTACCAGTGAAACACAGACTGGGTTTATCCCCGAGGACATGATGAGAAACAAACAACACGTGACAGTTGCTAATCACATTCTGTAATATATCACTGAAAGGCTCTGAGACACTGCAGCAAAGGGCACAATATTCAGAATGCAAGAGAATGGCTTTGCTCTGAGGTTAATTTTGGGTTATGCTGTGGAAAGAAAACCCCAGCAAGCCCCAAACAAACCTTGCTCTGTTACAAAGATAAAAATGACTAAAGCATTCACATTAAATTTTATTAACAGGTAGCTCAGTAGATTCTAGGAACATGCAAAACCTGAGTAGCAGGGCTACAAGCACATCAGTAGTATGATTATGTGCAAGACTTAAAAGCAAACTAGTAATTTGCAAATTTTAAAATAATGTATTACACATTAATTATTATTTATTTTGTATTATAAACAAGATTAGTTATTAATTGCTTATATTATTATTCATTAATTCATTTATTACTAATTCATTACTTCACCATTTGCAACTAGAACAATATTTAACGTGAAGTTATTGCACCAGGCCAGTGAAAACCCTCAGTGACAGAGTTTAAGAAAGACAGAGGATGCTATGGGAAGACACCTCTGGTTGTCTTATCCCACCTCTTGCTCAGAGCAGGTCCAGTCACAGCAAGATGCCCAGGGGCTTGTGGAGTTTTTAATCTCTCCAAGGGTGGAGAGTTGCCAGCCTTCCTGGGCTCTTGCTACAGTGTCTGACCACCCTTCTGGTACAAAGTCATTTTCTTTTATCTTGTCTAAATGTCCCATTGATTGGTTCTTTTGTTTAAAAGACTTAAACCACAAATTTCTGCCTTGGTGAAGGAATTATGAAGCCTATAGGAAAACCAGGCTCTGGGAAATGACTGATATATGCCACCTTTCAAGGCTATCTGCATGATAATCTGTAGCATGTAGATTAAGATTCTCCCTCTGAATTACTTTTATTTGAATTGTACCAATGTAAGTGTGGTTGTCATGTGGTGATGCACTCCAATTAAGTGACAGATGCTTCACAATGTTATTCTAGCAAACTACTGATTGGGCCAATGTTTTCCAAAAGCCAGTATTGTTTTTAAGATCCTTAAAATACCAGGAACTGTATCTTTTTTTTAAGGAGTTTTTTAAAGGATTATCCTTAAAATACCAGGAACTCTCTTTGGGAATTTCACATTTATTGATTGCAAATATGGCTACTTTTTTCCTGCCCTGTGATAGGGGCTTTTGATCTTCAGATTCATTTGTGGTCAGAGGTTTGAAAGGTCAAGTCCAGTAATGCCTTTGGAAAATGTGCTGTACTCTGAAGGAAGTGCTGCCCTTGGTGTTCATAAGTTTATGTATGAACTACAACTTTCATCTTTCATTTGTCTAACTCTTGGAAGCTCAAAGGTGGAAAAATATGCAGAGATAAAAGGTTGTGGCTGATGACTACGAGTTCTCAGGTGGGAAACCCCTGTCTGGCTCTCAGCTGATGCCGTGATGGGAGATAGATGGCAGTGCAAAGCGGCAGGAGGAAATCCCACTTCTCACTGCTTTCATTTATCTGCTTCCTTTCTCACATCTCTGTGTGCGATGCAAGAGAGAGCAGGAGGAGGGTGAGGAGGGGAGGACGAGGGTGGGAGTTTGTTTCATGCTTCAGTAGTGGTGCTGAATGTGGGGGAAACAATAGTTGGTCTGAATCCAGGCATTCCTTTGGGCAGGGGGTGTTTGGGGAGCAAGTGCAGACCTGTGATTCTCACAGGTACCATTGCCAGTAGCTGGAATACTTGTGGGGCATTTGGGAACCAATTGGAAAGTGGTATGCAGTTAGACCTCTGTCCTAAATTTCATCCTCTGAGTTTTCATGGAAATAGATTTTTCTAGCTCTGAATCATTTTGAATATAAGGCTTAACACTCAGCTGTCAAGATGACAAGTTCTCAAATTATGGCCTTAATTTCACCTGAAGTATTGGAAGTACACATTGTACTCACTTTCATGCACTCAAAAAAAACCCCAAACCCTGAGTATTGTCACAGGAAGAGGTAGATTCCACTGCTTGCTGGTAGTTGCACCACAAACTGCCTGAGCACCACACTGTCTTCTTTCCTTACCAGCTGTGATTAAGAGGCCTGAATTGTACATAACTGCTTTGGAAAAATGCAGGGGCAGACATCCGCTCAGTACTGGAGGCAAGAGCAACCAATGGTTCTGCACCACAAATAATCCCTGCCTGCCTCTGCCTGACAGCAGACAAGTTTTTGATTAGCTCTCCTGTTCTATTTTCCAATGCTTTCATTTCTCAGATAAACAAGTTTGATTGTGAGGGATGGGTTGTGATTTGCATGGGGAAAGATCGTGCAAAAAACAGGTTATGTTTTGTAACATCTCAAAATAATTTGAAGTTACTGCAATTTACGTTATGCCTTTTCTACTGGGGGAAAACTTTTGTAGTGAAAATTATTTTACAAGGGCTATATGTGATTTTCTCTGGCTCAGACTTGAAAACAACAGTCTGGATATTATCAAAACTGATTTGGACTGCCCAAGGAGCCTCTCACCAGCAGAATGGGCTCAGGTAGCTTATAATGAACTATGTCTTGAAATTCCAATAGTGTCTTCCTCCTGGTAAGAGCAATATAACATTAGTCTTCTCATGGAGCCACAGCCTTTGGCTCCGGCTGGCATTGTGATTTGCTCTCAAAAATGAAAGCAAAATTCTAGACGAACTTATTCAAACTCCTACAAGTTTTGTTTGGGTCAAATTCCATGGCAAGTCAGCTGAACATTATTTAAGGCTTGATTGTTTGTTCCAGACATGGACCAGAAACAAGGGGTGGAAAAGAGCTGCACCCTGCTAGCAGATGGCTGGTGAGGAGAGACATTTCCTTTTAGAGTCCCTGCCCTTGTAGAGACTGATTTACACCTCTTGAATCCCTTCATGGTCTCCTCATGTTTTGGTTCAACTCTGCTGACCAGTTCACCCTCTGTGAGTGATCAGCTTCTGGGATGTTTGGAGGAACAGTTCTTCCGCCTAAGCTGTAAAGCCTAACATTTTGTGCTAGGCCAATCTAGGAAGCCCAAAGAGAGGAAAGAAAGTGATTTCTGTTCTTCCCTCCCTCTACCTATAGCCTCTACCTATAGCATGATTCTGAATGAGCATGAGCATGCCCTTGACTTTTGTTAGTTTTCTGTGTTTTCTTCTTTAAAGAGGGACTTTTTCTTTCATTCCCTCTCTTCTCCCTACTTGTTATTAATGAAAAATATGCAGGAGAAGGGGATATGGGTAGAAGAGTGTGTGATGCAAAAATCCAACTCTTAAGATAGCTATCTTTTTGGGAAGGGCTTGAGAGGAAAATTTCAAAAAAAACCAACAAAACAACACATGCAAAATGAAGCCTTTGTTCCTCTTGGGGCTTCTTGTATTATTTGAGATGAATGTTTTGGCTCAGTTTGAGCAGGATAGTCTGTGTCTGATCTGTGCATATACAGATACGGGGAACACATTAAGTAGCAGCACAGAGACCTTGTCCTACCATGGTGCCTGCTTGCATGAGACAGTGGATTCTTTAGCTCCTACGTCACACTATGTCAGATGTACCCTGCAGACAGCAGACTGCTTAATGTGTTGCTGTTGTTTTGATTTTGAGGCTCTGGGGCCTGGCTCTCAGCTGGCTTGGACTAAAAAGGGACAAACAACAAAACAAAAACAAACAAAAAAAAACCGTAAAAAACCCTCAGAGGATGCAGGAAATAAAAGACATATATGTATTTTTAAGAATATGGATGATGGAAGAGGAATTCCTGATATATCTGTGAACTCTTGTGATATGTTTAGAACCTTGAAGTAAAGCTCAAGTTCACTGAAGTTGGTAAAAATATTGCTGCTGAATTCACTCAAAACAATTCTTCTGTCCTCTGTCAGAGGAAAATATTAGTTGAAAATATACATCAGCAGTGCTTTCACATCTGCATCCCCAGAGAATAAATGACACTGTACTTCCATAATGCCCACATACAAGCATATATCTTTCTAAAGATGCTGTCATGAACCATGAAAGCCCTGTCTTTTTTCTTCTAAGCTACCAGGTCAAGTCCTGGGTCAGGTCATAGATGTTACCACTGGGGAAGAGGAAGGAAATGTGTCCTAGTCACTCCAATCCAAGCAAGTTTTTGTGTAGGAGTGGAGTGTTTTGGGGTTGGATTTTCTTTTGTTTTGTTTTGTTTTGTTCTGTTCTGTTTTGTTTTGTTTTGCTGGGTTGGTGTTTTTTTGAAATGAGTTATGTTTTCTGTCCTATTTTAAAAACAAAGCATAGTGCATATAAATCACATACACAGCCACCTTCAGCTTTACCAAAGCTCTGCATCAGAGGAAAGACAATAGCATTACAAATGAGCAAATTGTATTTTGGGATTTTTTATAAATACCTGAGTTCTTTGGATCAGCCTAAATCAGACTCTAGGGATTGGTGTGTTTCATAACCAATATCAAAATAATTTTAGTATCAGTCACTTGGATGTGGCACTCTACTCTAGCTTTGTCTCCTGTATTGTCTTCATGGGAAATATTAACTGAACTGACTTTGTAATTTTTCCATGCCTGCTCTTTCTGCAGGATGTGCCCTGTGTCAGATGGTTGACTTGAACAGATTCTCTTTGCATAGTTAAAAATAATTTTCTTTGATTATTTATGACTTGCTTCTTCCATCTCTCATGTTTCTCAGTTTGCTCTTTGCTTCATAGACGAGTAGTTATGCCAGATTGAGATGATGCTGTTATTTCATCTTATAAAGCCATGTTGGAGCAAAAAAATGTGTCAGAAGGACAGAGGGCATTTTCTCAGACTCCAGCTATGTTAACTCTCCGTGCCTGTCTTGTAAGAAGATGTAGTGAGCTGGTTTCCATAAAGTAACCATACTGTCACTTTGAGGCTGTCTGCAAGTTTTTTTGCCTGCAAGAAGTGAATAGGAAATTGAAAATAAACCACATGGGAATTTAAAGTATCTGTAATTTTTTCAGTTAAACTGCTGAGATGTGTAGAAGTACTCCCAGCATATATGAAAATCATAATGTCCTTCAAGATGCAGCACCTACATTGATTAAAAAGATCACAAAGCTGGCCTGATTAAAAAATTATGCACTCAGTTGCACATGCACTACAACTAGGTATTAAAAATCAGGCTCTGAAGTATTTGTTAAAAGCAGATCTAACTCCATTGATGTCAAATACCCTGATTTTCTTTGGACAGGGATCTATTGCTTTAAGTTTATATTCAGTACAAACATCATATGCAATAATAAATCTTAGGAGCACATGCTCGGATTATTTGATTTATAATTTTGTTTAGTGTAATGCTATTCCATTTCATTCCATTCTTATATTTCTTGTTCCTCTGTAACAACCTTGTAAACCTGACAGGAAGGCTCCGATCTTTGCCTAGCAAACAATATATATTATTTGCTACATGAAAGTGGTGCTCAACTCTCTTAAATGTTCCATAGCAGACTCCTATTGCATTCCACAATGTGCCTGCACTTGAACCACCTCCATTCATATCAGAGTCTTTTTATCCCAGCACACATTGAGCAAGCTGCTCTGAAGCTTAATTCTCCTGAACCTTCAGTGCAGTCGGATATTGTCACCTAATCCCCTTTTTTTCCTTCTGTCCCATGTGTGGTTTTGACTTCTTTCTCTTCTCAATTCCTTTTTCCTCTTCCCTTTTTCTTTCTTTCTTATACTATAAGCCTCTCTCCAGGCTCCACATTCCAGAATTCATCCTTGCATTAGGGCTGCAATACAATGCTCTCCCAGTGTTAAAGGATTAGACATTAAGGAGACTGTGGCAACTCCAGACTTACTCTGTGCACAGGGGGAACATAAGGGGATGGAGGAGCGCCCGCTAAAGAAGGAGACTGAGAAACAAGGCGGGGAAATAGCATTTTAGCAAAACCAGAGTGGGTGACAAAGAGATTTCTGTTATTAAAAGTAACACTTTCCGCTTAGTTTAACACTCTGGGTTGTTTCTGTAAGACAGCAGCCCAGTTGGAAAGCAAAGTTCTGCACATTGCACAGGCATTACTACGTTAAATGCAGTTTTTATTTTAGCAGCCGTCTCTGAGAAATGGCCAGTTTGAAGTTTGTCACGTGGTGGCACGCCATTCCAATGCATGAGGTGACACTGCTGTCTGAAGTGCTGAGGTTAATCAATAGTGCATAGATTTTTTTTTTTTTTTAATATAGAAAATTTTGCCTCTGACTCCCAGATTTCCAAAGTTCATTCTACTCCCAGAGGAGGAGTCTGGGGTCCTAACTTCCAAATATTTCCTGCAGATTGGTTTTCATTTGTTTTCATTTTTCTGAAGAGAACAGCCTTTCTTAAATGTCTTTTCTACTTTCATTATTGGATTGGAAACAAATGATTGAATTGGAAAAAAGTGTAATACTTTTCAGTATACACAGGTTCATAACAGTGAACCAGTTATTTTCATTAAATTAATGTTAATTTCTTTCTTCATCACCACTTCACCCCTGCAAAAGTAATTCTGTAAAAGCAAATTTAAGGATATAATCATGCTTCATTTAAATCAGTCAGTGATCTCCCGAAGCTATTAAAGAATTAAAGTATTGAGATGGGCTCATTCCTGAAGCATGCAGACTTATTAGTAGAGCAGTAATTGTCTATTAGAATCTGTAGAATGACTCACAAAACCTTATAGAAGGAATCTTGTTTTCCACCAAGGTTGTTTTGGTATTTGTTGATGTGGTGGGAAAACAAACGTGAATAAGCAAAGTTTTGCATTTTGCATGGGAGGTGGTGGGGCTTGTGGTCATCCTAATCTATTACGGAAGTGAGGCCTGCAGTCGTGGACCAGCTGCCGAAAAAGTTTTGTCACCCAGACTCATGAGTCTCACCCTTGTGGCTGACAGTTTCATTGTTCCTGAGGAACGTAAGTGTCATGGGAGGTCATGGTTGCATTATTATTATGCAGCTACATTTGAATAAATGTACTTGGCTCTGTAAAGAATGCTACAGGCCTACTTACCCTGCTGTACCCCACAGCCGTGTGGTGAGGCTTAAAGATTGTAAAGTGCTTTGAGTTCCTTGGGAAAAAAAGACACTACATGAATGCAACAGATTCCCTCTTGTTCATATAGCATCTGGTCCCACATCAATGATGTTATGATATATGGGATCAGACCTGGAGTGCTGTACATGTGTTGGATTATTCACAGACATAAACGGAGATATGGCCCCAACCTCAAGGTCTCTGCAGTGTAAGGGGCTGACCTGGCAGTCTACCAAAGACACCTTCTGCAAAGCACCAAGTGGGCTTTATAGCACCAAGCAATTAAGGGTGAGGATTGAGACTTGAAGCAGACCGGGAAAAAGGGCACAGGCTGAGCGCTGGGAAGATGAGCAAAATCCATGCTGTAGGAAAAAAGATTCAAATCTTGAAATTAAGCGTTGTTTTGGGTGCAGTAGTGATGTTTTACACTGTACTTGCATGCTCTACATTTTCTTGTGGAAATACACTGTGAGATTTTGATGAGAACAGAATAAAATGGAGCAGGAGCAGTGAGACAGCATCATTTCATTCGTGAACAAATACTTGATTAAGTTAATAAGATAAATTTTAATTAATTAAGATAAATTTTGTTGTCTAGATTCTCACCCTGTATTGCCTAGATTATATCAAGGAAGTTTTGTGGTTTCTGGTGTTTTCTTCAAGCTGCAGATTCTTGATATAAATATATTAAATTTTTTTTTTTTACAGAAAGGAAATAAACTTTTGAACAAGACAGGCATTCATGCCAGTTGCACATGGATATTCTTCTGTCAGCAGGGTGCAGTTTGCTGTCCACCTGCTTTAAGGCCAGGCTGTGATATTCTCCATCATATAGACTCTTTAATGGTTTTCCGTCTTTCATCTCCAAGGTGTCCCAGGAACTGGAAAAAGGGAAAGTGGGTAACATCTGGAATTGGTACTAAGATAGCATGTGCAATTGCTCCACACAATAAGAGTCAAGGCTTCTGGTTTTGCATGTAAAGCTTGTGTTCTTCATGATTAGTAAAAGAAATGTTATGTTAATAGTGTTCACAAAAGTTACAAGAGTGCAGACACTGGGTAACAGCCCAGAAGAAAACGCTTAATGTGACACTGTGATTTTCCCCACCTGTTGCTCAAACTGTCAAAAAGAAACATGTCTCTTATTTCATTCTGAATAAGATGTAGTATGTTTGTGGTTTGGGAAATGATGGTTTGATTTTCTGTCAGTTGAAACAGCTGGCTGGTTGTAAACCAGAACTGTGGCTGAGACATCCATGTACCTGCCTTGGTTTTTAGTCTCAGGAAGAGAAATTTTTGCTTGCTGCAGTTGGATATTTAGCAGTATAACAGGGCAGGACATGGGCTTGAACCCACTATAATTTTGAAATGGCAAATGTGAAGAAAGGATGCAGCTGATGAGAATTCAGAGATAAGGAATAGAGCAATTAACAGGTTGAAGTTTTTTAGGAAACTTGTTTATTCAGATATTTCTCACTTGTGCTGTTACAAACTACTCTTGAAGAATTAAATAAACTTAGTCTGTGTAAATTACTCTTTTTTTGGTGCAAAAATCTGTTGACTGGACCCATCTCCCATTTCTTATCACTGCTCAGAGGCCTGAATCAACTGCACAAAATTCTTTCATATCCTCCCATTTGCCTTCCCTACCCAACTCTTCATTCTCCTTTACCTACTTTCTACCCTAGATCTGCTCCTGTGAAAATAATAGAAACTTTGCAGATGTTGGTGATGTTGGGTTAAACTGCTAGGGCAGTTTGTCTCAGGAAAAAATGACCTGCTGATGGTGGTGGGAAGTGTGTCCAGGCCAAAACCCTACTTGGCAGAGGCTGGTGGTAGTGAAGAAAGTGGCTTCCTGTTTTCCAAGGCCAAAACTAAGCCATCTTGGGGATCAGTCATGCCACAAAAAGAGCTGCCTGGTGGAATTTGACAAAGTTGCTTGTTTTGTACATTTGGAAAACCAAAATTGTATTGCCTTGTGAAAACAAAAGTGGAAGGTGAATGATTGGGCAAGAAAGGCAAGATTCTGATGTAGTTTAAATCTACATACAAATTTTTGGGAAAAAAATTTAGGGAAATTTTAGGGAAAAAATCAAGCCAGAAAAAGAAGAAAATGTCTGTAGCCTTTGCTTTGCTCTTTGCTTTGAAAGACCTATTCCTACATTAAAAAATACCAACAAGCACTTAGGCCCTATTTCAGTTATGACTTTTTTTTGATGCTATCTTCCCAAAACAAGAGGTAAAAAAAGGAAAATAAGAACAACTAGGCAGAGAACTACTCCCAGATGATAATAAACTGACTCAAAAAAGTTGAGAACAAGCTGAATCAACCGTCTAACAGATGGGGGTCTTTACTGTTTTACTCTTAAGAGACACTGGTAAATCATTTGGCATTATTAAAGATACCAACCACAAAAAGAATCTGTAAAAATACATGTTTCCAACTTTTCATCGTCTGGGATTCTGTAGTTGTTAGTGGTCTGTGAGTCACTGCTGATATTTAAATGTTATATATTCATTTGGATAGGTGCATAGCAGCAACCTCCAGGAATGAAATGACTGCTATCCATGTGAAAAAAATAGTGGTTTCCTGTGATGAGATATGTAATTGAAACATCCTTTTTACATGAAGAAGATCTTTTAGGCTGTAGTCATAGATACAAAGCAGAGTAAAAGTGTCAGATCTGCCTCACCACTGTATTAGCCTGGCTTTATTCAAATGCAACTCAGCTGAAAAAAGCGGCACTTCCACCAGCATAAAATGGAATATTTTGCCCACTGAGACAGTTCTGCATTGTCTTGTGCCCTGCTTAGTCATTTGAAGCACATCAGTGAGATGGACAGAGCTCTGTGTCTGATTTTGATTGTGGGATTTAGGTAGATGTTTGTGGTACTTCAAAAGAGTCCTCAGTGTGGTCGGCAGCTGAGAACCCATCCCACCCTCTCTGTCAGATGCTGGAGCTGGTGGAGGGTAATTTGTTGTTAAAAGTGGTATTTACTAATGGAGATGGAGATGGATTAGGATTTCTTAAGAGAAGTCCAGGTACTTTCTAATCTGTCTCTCCTGGTCAGCATCTGGAATTCAGGCTTGAGACAGGTTTAAAGGCAGCTGTGGAAATAAACATGAACAAGGCATTTTAGAAAACATGATATAATTTCTTGTTTTGTGACTTTTGGAAGCAGAAGTTAATAGGCAAGAGACATAATTTTATATAATAATTCCAGTTCAAGTTCTGCTAAGTAACATTTTTCATGCTTTTGGCAAGCAGAGGAGGAGTAGGTTCCCACAAAACTTTGTGTGTCCCAGTTTCTTTACATGTGGGTGCCATCTGTGTTTGCTCCCAAGTAAATGGGCAAGAATGGCATTTCAGTGGCTTCCTGCAAATGTCCAAAGTTCCCAAGCAAATTCTTGAACCTCAAAAAAAAAATAAAATGGGCAGCTTAAAAACAAAAGAGATGTCTAGAAAGTCAGAAGTTGATTCAACATTTCCTATTTATGCACACAAAAATTACAGCTTAATACATTTTTTCCCTAAAGAGGTAAGGGTTTAGTATGCAGTATCCCCCTAACCACTCAGCACTCTCCAAGAATAAACACAGCAAAGCTTATATAAACTAACTACAGAACCTCACAGCTGCTGCAAAATTTTGTGGGACAAACTCATTTAGTTTAAGTGGGACAAAATACATGAAGGTCAGAACAGGGGCTCTGACCCTTCATTTTCCAGATAATGTATGGAGCCTTTCTATTTGCCTGATGCACTTCGAGTCTCCGGAATGAAAGTGCACCACATCCCTACCAAGTTAAGTAGTTTATAAACAGAGAAACATACTATTTTATCACTGAAGTGAAAATGTATGAGGGAATAACTGTTTTGAGTTACTTCTAAGCTGTGAGATTCCTGGCTGATTCTTTTAGTCTGAGCTGGAGTTGTCAGCAGGTTGTCTTATTGTTTCTTTTGCTATTTAACTTGAGAGACTCCATGCAAAATGCAGTGCCTGTGTGTGTGCATAAGCTAGACAAATAAATATCAATCATCTCCCAGATGGTGATAATACGCCCTATGGGAACGGAGGGTAGACTTGCTCTGACACTTCTGCCTGTGTTCATTGCATTTCTGAGCTCTCCAAAATCCAACAGCCTTCGCTCATCTCAAATTTTGCACTCAGTTACACTTCTGATGATGCATTTCCTGGATACAGTCCCTTGTTTGGTCCCTTTGTATTTGGGCGTCTTCCTCCTCAGAGCCAGGTCCTTCAGATTTTGGAGCTTGCTGGTTTATTTGATTCTATTTTTAGGCAGATTCTATGCATCTAATTTTGAATCTGCAAGCCAGAACTTTGAATTAGGCATCCCTGCTCCTTTTAAAATGAGTGAGGAAAGTGAACTGCCTCAGCCAGGGCCTCATGGTGGTGAGATCCCTGAGCAAAGAAACTCCTTTGCTGGTCAATAGGAAATTACTTCAACTCTTCAGCTCTTTCCCCTGTGTTTAACTGCTGGAGTGGGAGCTGCAGCAAGATATTTCTCTGAAACCTTTCTGGGAATAAAGTACTAATGTAATTTTCTTGGAAACTACTGTGGAGATCATTTCTTTCTTTTAAAGTATAGCCAAGAAAGTACTGCCAAACCCTTTTATGCTGTGTTCACAACCCCAGAATATGAACAGGCCATTCCCTGTTCTCTTCACTGGGTTTCAGGCCCATATGAAGTGCCCTGAGGATCCCCTAATCACTAAACCATACTTGGAGCGCGGTGCAGTTTTTATGCCTTCTGTTGAAGCCATTCTGTTTTGCAGAAAAGCCTGATGAATTTTCTGGACTAGATAAGCCAAGAGAAGGCGTACTAATGGTGAAAGTGAGTCCTGCATTGCTGGCTGTCAAGAAGACACAGGTTCCTCCTCCTGCACTTCTGCAATGGTGGCTATTCCCACAGTTCATAATGAATAGTTGTTGGTGTCCCAATATTGTCACTGTAGAGGTGGCCTGGACTGGACAAGACAAATCTAACCATAACACAAATCCAATTCAGCTAGCCTAGCTCATGCCAGAGCAAGTCTTTGGATAAGTTACAGCCATCCCCATTCAGGTTTAACCACTGGCCAGAGATTTGGGTGGAGAGAGATCTCAGCCAATGAGCTATCTAAGTCCAGGAGTTTTGAGTCAAATATATAAGTTCCAAACTATAAACCAGGTGGTTTTGTCTGATGAGCAGAGGACTCAAGTTGTGGATTTCTGCCTCCCCACCCACGACCAGCATGTAACACATGGTGACCCCATGTGAGGACACAGCCAACCCTGTGAGCAGAGCTGGAGGGAAGACAGAGGCAGAGAGTGAAGAGCCTGTCCAAAACATCTGGAAAAGCTGGAAAAAACAGGTGAGGAGAGCCTGATGTACAGTGAAAAAAGCTGGAAAGAAACAGAGGCGAGTAGAGCCCAAGCTGCAGTGGAAAGCGAGAAATAAGAGGCATGCAGAAAAAGCTGTCTAAAATATATAGCAAGGAGAGCTGTTTGTGGTGAAAAACTGCTCAAAATCCAGCATTTTTTTTTTATTTACCCCTAAAAATAGAAGAAAACAGTCATCAGAACTGTGGATATCAATACAACCACACCCAGCTTTGAAGGATGGTCCCTTCTTTTACAAGAATGGTAGGTAGAATAGGATAAAGATGCATTGTTAGCTTTAATAATGTGGGCAAAGAACCACAAATTGGGCACAAGCGAAGACACTGCCCTTGATATCAATATGTGGGAACGAACTGGAAAATTTATACTTAGGTCAGCTTCCAGGGGAGACAAAATTGCAATAAAAGTTATAAATCCCTGGAGATTTATTCTTGACTTAATGAGACAAACACTAGACTACAGAGCGAGAACGGGGCTCCGGAGGTGACCAAGGGAGGTTTGGGCAGCCTTCCAAGCCTACAGATGGGGTGGCATGACGAAACAGCAGCCCTACAAGGCCTGCTGCCCTGAATGCACGCCTCACCTGAGGACCACTTTTTAGCAAGCTGCTTCCGGAAACCCCACTGTGCTGCAGAGCACAGGTGGCTGGTTGTATCACGGTGGGCAGACAGACTCTGGCGTGCGGCAATGAGCCAAATGGCACAATCCTGCCATGTGGCTGGAGCCCGCTGGGCGGTGCGGCGGGCTGGGGGCAGCGGAGCCACCGCTGCAGGCACGGGAACCACAACAAGCGGCGAAGGCGCAGCCACACCAAAGAGCTGCAGTGCGGTTCCAGAACGTCCAACAGCTGTCGCGAACTGCTACGCCACGCAGAACTGCTGTCTCAGATTGAATTGGGGGATAAATTCGGAGCCGCAGCTTGTGGCCTCGGCCCAGAGCCCCGCCGCTCCCCGCACCGCTCCCCTGCCACCAGAGCTGCCCCCGCCCCTCGTCACCATGGAAATGCTGAACCCGCCCTGGCCGGCGCTGATTGGCTGAGCCCAGAAGCCACGCCCACAGCTCCGCCCCCGCTGGCCCTGCCTGTGCGCCGCTGCAGCGCGGGGCCGGGCCCGTGCTGGCTTCGCGCTGAGTGCCTGGATTCTGTCCCTTACGCAATTCCCAGAAGTGCATTGGAAGCCGGAAGGAGCATCCCACTGCCAGGTTCTGGTCTTAGCCCCACAGCCAGCGCTGCCGAAGCTTCAACGCATCCGCAGCCAGGGCTCCAGCTGCCCCAAGGAATCACGTCGCTGATGGAAAGGAGATCCCCATGGCGAGAAGGAAAGTCTTCACCTTACTTCTCTTACTCCAGAGAACAAGCTCCTGCAATCCTGCTGACAGCTGCTTCAACCCAGTTGATGTTCAGAGCAGAAACCATCCCCACTCGAGATCCGGTAGTCTTTTGGATGGAGGTAAAACAAAAGGCAATTGAAAGCAGGAATATAGAGGGGGCTGAACTGATTTCTGTACCTATGTCTTTACCATCACAAGAGGGCTGGCAGCAGGGAGGGGGATCAACTGGAGCATTTCCAGATTTGTGAGGTAATGGCTTGATAAATAACTACCCTTTAACTGGCAAATCCTTTCACAGCTATGCTAGCTGTCTGCTAAACACAGACTAGGGTCGCTTGCTGGAGCAAATATGCTTAGATTTATAACTGCTAGTGAATTAATTTCCTATGATATGAAGCACATTGCAAAATGAATCTGTACTCCAGTGCAGGATATGATGTTTGAAACAGCCTGGAGATCCTATGAAGATGACCAGGGGTTGAAAAATTCAAGACCTTCAGAGCAGGAACCATGTTTTGGGGTAGGGATCCCTCAGTTCATGGGATTGCACCCCATGAGAGATCCACAAACCCAAGCTTGCTTGAACTCCTCAATCCTAGCCCAAGTGAAGGACTTAGCAATGCGGGCTTTAACAAAAATTACAAACTTGTCTGTGCCAACCCAAAGCTATTCAAGCATAAGACAAAACCCCAACAAATTATATATGCAATTCATAGAACATTTGCAGGACGCTATGGAAAAGCAGATCGCAAACAGAAAAGGGGTCAATTAATGCTACAATTGGCATAAGATAGTGCAAATCAAGACTGTTGAAAGATTGCATTACCTAAAGAGAATCCATCTCTAGAGGAAATGAGGAATGCATGTGCTAAGGTTGGGCCTGGATCTCGTAATATGGATATGTTAGCTAATACTATTACAGCTGCTCTTAAACTCAGACCCCATTGCTTCAAGTGTGGGCAACAAGGCCATGTGAAAATAAGCTGTCACAGAAGTCCATTCCACAGGGGACATCTCAGAGACAAAGGGATAATGCAAGCTGTAACTGATTGGGAGAGTCTGACATGCAGCCAAGGTATGTTGGTCCAAATTTGATGTTAATGGACAATCTCTCAAAGACCAGGGAAACAGGAAGCCCAACACAAGGGGAAAATACATGATAACACAAGTATTTTCCCACCCTCCAGCACAAGCTTGTGTGACCAGCCCACAGCAAGGACAAGAGGATCAGCTGGTATGAATGTTTCCACCTCAATCCCAATAATCATAAACTCATTATAGGTACATAAAGTCCCTCTTGAGGCCCAGGGGCCCATAGGGAAAGGATTGAGTGCACTGTTAATAGGGAGATCCAGTGCACCTTTGCAAGGTATCTTTGTGTACCTAGGTGTTATTAGCGCTGATTTTACAGGACAAATGCAACCCATGGTGTCAATCCCTACTCCCCTGTGACTATACCTGCTAAAACCCAAATTGCCCAACTTATTCCTTTTAAGTCTTCTGTCCCCAAAGCAGATTCTATGGCACGAGGAGACCAAGACATTGGATCAACAGGATGGCCCCAGGTGTGCTGGACCCAGGTCACAGGTGATCAAAGACCTGATATGGTTTGTACTGTTACAATGCCTCGGGCGAGGCCCTCGCAGGTAAAGGTCAGTAGCATGACTGACAGAGGAGCAGACATCACCATCATCTCTGCCAACACATGGCCTTCATCATGGCCTACCACACCTGCAGTATCTGCTGTTGCTGGCCTTGGAGGGACCACAAAGAGCTGCTTGAGTAGCAATCCTGTGTTGATCAAAAATCCAGAAGGCCAAACAGCTACAATTCGACCTTACATCACTGCAGCACCACTGAACCTTTGGGGGAGGGATGTTTTGTCTGCATGGGGGGTCAGGGTGGGAATGGATTTTTGATGGGGGCCACTATATTTTTGGGTGTAAGCTATCCCACACCAGCCCTGAAATGGCCTATATGGGTACCACAGTGGTCCCCTGAAAAAGAGAAGCTAGGTGTTCTAAAATCGTTAGGACAAGAACAGCTACCTCAAGAACACAAAAAGAAAACTAGTAAATGGACGTTGTTGCTCCATGACTTGAGAAAAATCAATTCTGTGATGGAGAGCATGGACACATTGCAAGCTGGTATGCCATCTACAATGATACCTGCCTCCTGGGACATTCTCCTAGTGGACTTCAAAGACTTTTTTTCACTATTCCACTGCACCCAGATGATACCCCAAAGTTTGCTTTTACAGTGCTTTCTGCTAATAAGACTAACTCACAATTAGCATCTTTATTTGACCTCCTAAAAGGTGATCCAGTGTTAACTTCCCCAGAAAATTAACCCCAGAGGCAAAAGCCTCTCAAAACAGTAGAGCAAGCTGTCACAAACAGACAAGTCCACCAGATATGCTCAGAGTTGTATATCACTGTGTTTGTTCTCACTGTAAATCTTCACCTTAGTGGTATTATTAGGCAGTGGAATACTCACTGGCCTGATCCTCTGCACATTCTAGACTGGATGTGTTTACCTCATCAACTGAAAAAGAGAGCATCCACAGTATTTGAACTAATTGCTCAATTATTAAATGTCATCACAGGTGCTTACAATTGAATGCTAGGGTTCCCTCACAAATTATTACACCTTTAACACAAGAACCCTTCGAATGACAGTTTGCTAACAGTACAACCTTGCCAAGCACCCTACAAAACTTCACAGGACAAATCACTTATCATTTACCAAGCCATAGATTGCTGAAGTGAGGAAACTGCACTGTCTCTTAAACCTCTGAATAGCAGAACACCTTTAAAGGGTGTTACAGTGTTTATAGATGGTTCTGGGAAAACAGGAAAAGCCATAATAACATGGAAGGAGGAAGGTGAGTGGGAAATGTTAGAAAGTTATCAGACTGTATCACCTCAGTTAGTGGAGCTGCATGCTGTGGCTGTGGCTATGGCTTTCCAACATTTTCCCCACATTCCTCTAAATATAGTAACTGATTCTGCATACATAGCTGACATCACACAGATGCACAATTATTTAATCTGCTAAAAACTATATTCTATAGCATCCAAGCCAGAATCTACCCTTATTATATCTTACACATCAGGAGTCACACTAATATACCAGGTTTTTTCACAGAGGGCAACACTAGAGCAGACATGCTGGACAGCATCAGAGGCAGACACACTGGCACAAGCAAAGGCATCACACAATTTCTTCCACCAAGGTGTTCAGGTGTTACGGTGGCAATTCCAGCTGGCAAACACAGAGACTCGTAAGCACCTGTGCCGACTTCCAAGGCCACACTGCACCACCACAGATGGGAGTAAACCCTCATGGACTGTGTGCTTTACAAATCTGGCAAACTGATGTCACACACATACCTGAATTTAGAATTTATTATCTAAAATATTGTATAAAATATGCATTTATCCATTGATACTTTTTCATTCGCAAATGTGCTACAGTGCACACAAGAGAAAAGGGTTAGGATGCCATCACACATTGGTGATCAGCTTTTGCAGCTTTGGGCATCCCTCACACCCTCAAAATAGACAGTGGCCCTGAATACATTTCATGGAAAACAAGACATTTCCTACAAGTCATTACGGAAAGAGCACGTGGCACTTTAAAATGTATTCTTGAAAAACAAAAGGGAGGAATATCTGGTGAGATCCCACAGAGCAGGGTAACTAAAGCTATTTATACACTAAATCATTTAATAATATCAGAAAAGTCCCAGAACCCAGTAATTTTAAATCACTTTCTATCACTACAATCATCTGGTGATGAACAGTAGCCCAAGGTAATGGTGAAAGGACCTTCTCACCCATAGGTGGGGAGGCCTGTGGAACCTCATCACCTGGGGACAGGGATATTCCTCTGTTTTCACTGACACCAAAACATATTAGGTAGCTGCCAGATCTGTCTGTCCTGCCCTACATCCTGCTCAGGACCACAGGCATCCTCTTCCTGATGGTGCCTCAACAGATACGGTGAAGCAGTGTGAAGAAGAGTGACCAGAACAACCTATACACCTCCCTCATGAAAATCTGGGTCTCTTGAAATGAAAGTTCATTTAAAAACACTTTTTCTTTACAAATTGTTTTTTCTGTTAAGTTGGTTTTCTCTCACAGTTCTAAACCTTTAATGTTTTTGTTTATGGAGTTAAGGTACCATTTCAGTTCTAACTGGTTTCTTGCTTTTTGGTGTTAAGTTGTAACTATAAGTAGTTAACCTGTGGCATGTTAGCTTGAAGGATTGTGATCTCCTCTGCCAGCTCCTGGGAGCGAGTGCTATAAACTGCATTTGGTACATGGGACACATTGCTGACTGGGGGGAGCTAGATTTGTCAAACTGAGTGGAAAACCTCATTCAAATTAGATCCATGCTGTCTCCTGTCACCCTGTCTGCAAAGGGCCATTGCAGGTAGGATAACAGAGAGCACTTTACATTTTTTTAATATAACTGAAAGGGTAAGTTGTCCCAATATTGTCACAGTAAAGGTGGCCTGGACTGGACAAGACAAATCTAACCATAACACAAATCCAATTCAGCTAGCCTAGCTCATGCCAGAGCAAGTCTTTGGATAAGTTACAGCCATCCCCATTCAGGTTTAACCACTGGCCAGAGATCTGGGTGGAGAGAGATCTCAGCCAATGAGCTATCTAAGTCTGGGAGTTTTGAGTCAAATATATAAGTAAGTTCCAAACTATAAACCAGGTGGTTTTGTCTGATGAGCAGTGGACTCAAGTTGTGGATTTCTGCCTCTCCACCCACAACTGGCATGTAACGGTTGGGAAATGAATTATAGGTCACTGTTCTCTTGGACCTAATCCTAAATAGGAGACTCTGTTTCCATATTTTGGCCTCATGAAATAGTCTCAAAAGAGGAGACTAAAGTTTGGACACATAAAACTTGGTTGGGGGCCCCATAGCAAGAAAGGCTGTGAAAGAGCTCATCTCTTACCTGCTTTTGTGAAATTCTGCATTTGTGCTTAGTAAGTTTGAGCCCTGAGATCTGTTTGTAACACATAAGAGGTAATTCTTCCAGTTATTCTCCTCTAACTTTTTAACGAAACTCCAATATTTTCATAAAAGGATTATTTATCATTATAGTTAATAAATATGAATTGAAGATCAACTACAAAAGGTGTGAAACAAGTGGGCATGGAGAAGCCGTGAATTTTTTCATTCATTGTTTTTTGAGGATACAAAGCTGGGAGCAATACATGCCTCAGTTGATTATTGTTTGTATGTGACAAATGACTGCATAGGCAGGAACACACCTGGAAAATTCACTGATGCATGCATTGCATAGATGTTTCCATAACTTGAAGATTAATGTCTAAGATGCCTTTTGCGCTAAGGAGAAAGGCAGCAATTATTTTTATCTGTTTTCAATAAAATACAGAGTTTTGGATTATGCAAAAAGAAATATATTTTTCGCAGTTTTTATGAGAGATTATGAAATGTATTTACCATTATCTAGATCATTCAGCACTCCTGTATTTATGCAAGGAGATGAAAAGGGAATGTTAATCAGTGACTGTAAAGATACTCAGTCAACAAACCTTGAGTGTTATATCTGTATTAGTAGCTCTACTACTGGCTATGAGATTTCTTTTTCTATTGTATTTTCTCATTTTGAGGAAACAAAATAGTGTATTAGCTAATGATTATTTTATGAGAAAACCAAAGCTATTTGCTTATTAATACAAAATAAGCAGCACTGCCTTTTAGTTTTCATTGATGGGGAGGAGAAGGAGGACAAGGAAGAGGAGGAAGAGGAGGGGGATGAGGACAAGGAGGATGAGGAAGATGAGGACAAGGAGGAGGAGGAGGACAAGGAAAAGAATGAGGACGAGGACAAGGAGGACAGGAGGCGAGCTGAGCCCGCTGATCCCATTGACACATCTCAAGAGTGAAGATGTCCTAATTTCTATCAGCTGAGGATCTGCCTTATCACATATTATCAAATAACATATGACTTGCATTATAATTATAACTTTAAATATACAGAGCATTTTTTTGTCCAGTTTGTCATGTAACTTCAATGCAAAATATGAACAGAGCACTTGCAAAGAAAAAAGAAGGGGTGGCTAGGAAGTGACAGAAAGAGGCTGCAGGTAATAGAGTTGAAGTAGAAAATAAATTTGCTTTGAAGTTTCTGCTCAAACACCTCCTGGAAAAAGGAAAATAATAGAAAGTGCTAATAAATTGTTGTTGTTGTTATTATCATCATTATTTGGGAAACACTGATGGTTTTTAGCTGCTTTGGCTTTGCATTTCTTTTACTCTAGTAGGTGAGAGGCAGAATTGATCCCTTAGATTGCATTTATTCTGCTACTTCAGAACAACTAAAAAATTCTGAATCCAGTGAAAACTGGCAAAGTAAGCATGGGAGGAGACTCCTGAAAGCTGGTAGATAAAGCTGGTAATTGAGTTGCATGTAAAACAATTTATATTTTTACTGGCATAGTACTTATATCCACCATGCAAGGGCTACTGAGCCTTCAGGTAGGATGTTAGACTTCTCTAGGGGTTCTACCAATGGCTCTGATTCCTGAGAGGGATGGATCAGGGAGGAACATGGGTAGTGTTCATGTCCCAGCCATTTATTCTCTTTCCCTTCCCTGCTTTCCTTATTACGGGTTACTGGTTTGCACTTCAGCCCACTATAAAATCATACAGATGCTATATCTTAATGGGTCAAATGGGCCACAGCTAGCCCTTGCCCTGGAGTTTTTCAGTGCAAATTACCTTCATTTTACGCTCTTAGTCTTTATTGGAGATACAATGTGGCTGCATTTGCTTTGTTTTCATTTTAACATACATTAAAATTTATTTTAAACTATTGATAAAAACACTGAAAACTTTGGTCATAGAGGACTATCCCCTAAAATGCCACCAAGCCAATTATGATTCCCCACTGATGGATTCTAAAAAAAGCACTCATCCCATTCTTAATGCTTTTAACATGTACTTTATTGTCATCATGTGGCGCTATTTTTAACTACAGTGTTGTACTGTACATCACATCTGCAGAATTATAGCAATCTATGTTAAGAATGAAATCATGTTTGTCTGAAACAACCTGTTTCCTGTTAAACACACTGAATGATGAGATTTCTCTTTCCTCTCTTTATTTCACTCTTAGCTGACTCCTGCAGCAAGTGAATAATTCACCCAAGACTGAGGGCAGCCTCACTGACCTGGTGCTGCCTGTGTCACCCTGCCTGCCCTTTTTGAACATATTGCTCTTTCATGAGGATCTTCCTTGTCTTCCAAGAGACATCAAAAATGTTCCAGGGATTTTCTTCAGACAGGCCTTTTGAACTGTTTGGGAAAAAATCTATGGCCTGCCAGGTTCAAAGTACTTACCAGTAACTGATGTTCTTTACCCTCCTTTAATGTTACTATCAGACTGGGAAGTACTTTGTCACCTTCAAGTGAATAAAGTACTTAGTCTTTTTCTTTATTTCAGTATTTACTAAGTGTTTACCTCCTCTCCATCACTAACCATGTTATCTTCTTCAAAAATATTTAACCATTGGAAGCTTTCTCAGTTTCTGAAATACTTCAGAAATTTTTTTTTCATGTCACATTTCTCTCAGGTATAGAAATGTCTCTGATGCTTTTAGCTTCCCTTTTTCTCTGGTTTTCATTTTTAAAAATATCTGTGTTTATTGCTACCAATCTCTGTTTCCTCTATTTCATTCCCTTGGAAGCTACATTATAAATGTGCAAAAAGAAACTGTACATATATATATACACATATACATATATATTTGAGTAAGGTCTCCTTGCTCCATTTGAATGTTACCTTGAAACACTGAAAGTCTTCACATTTTGCTGAAGGCATGCAAAAATTCTTTGAAAACTTTTTGATCCATAGCAGTTACTGTGGGCCATTGAGGAATGGAGAATAAGCCTCCCACTCTGAATGTGAGTGGAAGACATGAAGGATATGAGAAGGGAGGGTTAACACTCACTGTAGCTTGCCTGTAAGAGAACCACAATTTCTCCAGCTTGGTGATTTTGGAGTAAGTTAGATTCTGCTTGAAGAGTGAGACAGCTACTGTTTCATGTATGTGCTTCATTAAGTTTAGTCTATATTTGTCTTTGTTTGCTTTCCTACTTGTGCTTGGAGTGTGTCTATCTGTGCTCTGTTTCACAGAGCCTGGAGTTTATTTGCCTAAGTTTGCTATCCAAGTCTTTGGACTGTGTTTGCACTGAGCTGTTTCATTCAGCCTGGACTTATGGGCCCAGGTTTGTTCCATAGCATTTGGGCTGTGTTTGTTTTGCTTTCCAGAGCCTGGGAATGTGTCTGTGCACAGCCTGCCACTGCCCCAGAGTGGTCTCTGTCTGTCCCGTGTTTGGCCTGAGTTATCCTGGGCCACGGCCCTCACTCACCTGCCTTGCCCAGTGCCTTGATTCTAGAGCCTCCCAGTTTGCAGTAAGTAAGGATCTGATAGAAATGGAGTTGCCTGTCATGAAGTATTACATCACAGCAAAATTTGTCCCAGATCTGCTACAGGCAAATCAAATTTATGTGGGGCCAGAGAGGGAGGGCCACCAAATTCCCAGCCAAACACACATGCTCAGCTTGTGCTATTTTTAATTAAAATAGAAAGTGGGGGGAACCCCCACATCCTGTAATGTTTACTTTTTGAGAGTGATGTAACTAGAAATGCAAATGCTTCTCCTATTTTTCAGATTTTTTTTTGGTTGGGTTTTTTTCCTAAATCTGTTTTTCTGCATCTTGTTTTCACCCAGCATGAACTGATCCTTTGCAGCACACAGAACCAGGTTACAATCATTTAAAGCATTTTGTTGGTTTATTAGTTATGACCTTATATGATTTTCCAATGTATGGATTCATGTAAAGAGATAATTTCCAGTGTGTTACCTGCTTTTTGCAAAAACAAAACACAACACCATTTTAAAAAGGAAAGGTTGGGTGCTATTTTATCTGCAGACACCTGTACAAAAAAGTACCCAGCACCACCCTTCAGCCTCCCACCTCCCTTGATTTTGCCTTCCATGACAGAGCAATTAATATTTCAAATTGAATTCAATATTTCATATTGAATTCAAATTCCATCATCAAAAAGGAATGTTCTCCACCTTCTATGATGTGGAGAACATGAGCCTCTGCCTGCACATTTAGTCTCTTGCAGTAGTCATGACTATTGAACTGGTGCTGAACACTTGAGCTATTCTTCCTACCCCATCATAAATGAATATGTTCACAAATTTGAAGCAAAGGCATAAAATTAAATATGCAAACCCCATTTTTTCCCTGTCACTGCAGCTATTTACCCAGCAATGGCAGAACTACAAATACTCCAGAGAACAACTTAAACTAAGGAGAGGATCAGGTTGAATAAAGTGAATTATGTAGTCGGAGTTACTGACAGAGGCTTCAGAGTTAACCAGCCTTTGTGGCAATACTTTTGTAATCATTGAGACTAAAGACAAACAAGTGTCCAGGTACAGAAAATGTGCTATATCTGTGGATGTTGAGAAACAATCTGTCCTTTGTAATGACCAGGGAATGAATTAGTCAAAGCCTGCATCAACACAACTATTTTTTGATCTATAATTGCAGGAAGATAGGTGTGATCAGTTTTATTTGAAGAAGATAGCAATACTGGGAAGGCAAACTATTGTGTTGTGACTTTAATTTTTGGATTTAGTTGATTTTGGCATCTGATGTTTTTAATCTTCAAGGATAAAATAAAAAAAGAAAGTTTATAAGTGAAAGGGGTTATAATACATAGTTTATCTATTATTTGGAAGATTTTAATATATTAAGATACTAAAATTAGAAATAGCAGTTGAAGAGCTGCAACCTTCACTGGACTGATCTCCAACAAGATTTCATGATCACCTTGAGATGGCTTGAGTTTGGAAAAATAAGGGGGAATATGTTCCATACAGAGGATAAAATAATGTCTGATTTTGGATTTTGAATGAACTAGGAAAGTTTACAAGAAGTAGATAATCCCAGGGTAGATTCAGTAGATTTATTGTAAGATGTAATAAAAGTCTTTTAAAAGTAGATGAATGAGAACTTCCTCTTTAGAGAAAGGGAATGTGAATTCTTTCTAACTTCAGATATCGGCTCAGCTAATAAAAATCTGTCATTGCTGTGGTATCACAGCCACTTCCTGCAGGTATGAAAGCAGAGTTCTATCAGCCCTCAAAATTACACTAGGGAAGCAGGTTAAAATGAACATCTGCAAATGAGGCAAGTTGTGAGAAGATTTTATTTTTCAGTATTTCTGTTGTTATGGAATTCCCTATGTAGTTTTCAACTAGTTTGCCATGAACTCAAACTGGGAAGATATTGGATGGATCTGGCACACACAGATGTCCCTGCCTCTTCTTGCCAGTGTAGGGACTGCCACTTATCCTGGGAAAGATGGTCAGGAAACTCCCTTCTGTATGTTGAAAGGAAAAGAGTAAGAACTGACCTCATCTTCAAGCTTAGGATCCACTACTTCTCCTGTCCAGGACTCAGGGTTCAGATTGTTATTTCAGAATTTTTTCAAGATTGTGGACAGTGCAGTTGACTTTGTTGTTTCAGTTAAATACTTAGATGTGCTTGGTTACCCTCAGACTTCACTAGAGGAATCACTGGGTAAGAATGTTTGCTTTGAGAAACATTGGTACTGGTGCTTAGCAATAATTAGCAATACTGCATCTCAAGTCTGATTTTATATCAAAGTGTGCTTCCACTGTATCCAGAATGTTTCTATACAGCCATTTATCAAATCATCTCCAAGTATGTTCTAAAATCTGGTTTTGATCATAGTTTTATCACAATCTCTTACTCAGATGATAACATTTTTTCCATGATTTGGATTCTCAGTCCTCTTAGCACTGATATTACTTATCTAGAATGATATTTTAAGCAGTTTTTGACTGCGTAAGCCTAGTCCTGCCTTCATTGCTGAGGTAACACCCACTGACACAAATTAAGCACATTTTATTTAGTAAAGGACCTAGGAGTAGATTCAGTGGGCAGTCAAACACTTAGCTTATTTTTTGTAATATTTTATCTTGGTGTAAAGCTTGAGGCTTTTTTCCAGGCCTGTATCCAGCTGTAAAAAAGAATTATAGCAATGAGAGTCTCCGAGAAATGACCAGACAACCTATGAAATATGGTGAGTCATATGGCTACACAGAGGGAAACATTCTGTGTGCTTGGATCCATGCTGGATCCAAAGGGGAGCAGAGAACAGCTGAAGGTTCATTTTTCATCTTTTAAATAAAGCCACTGTGTGGCTGTGGCTATAAATTAGTGATGCAGGCAATTTAGAAATGTTCTTAGTACCACGGTAGGTGAAATGCAGCCCACTGCTGGCATCACCAGAGCCAATACCATCCTTAGGTGCTTCTACTGCATCTTTTCTGTGGCTGACCCAGTGGCACACACACGGCTCTGTCTGTTGTGCTATCTGTGTGGAGACACTGCAGAAAGCTTCTGTTCATGGGCACCACTGGTGTTAATTCAGCTGCTCACATCAACCATCACAGGGGGCCCCTTATCTAGCAACTGCAAAATGCCATAAAATGAGGAATTGAGAGTGAGGGAAATCAGTGTTGGTGAGAACGTGCAATACTCAGGGTGGTTTTTTTAGTAGTTTCTTGTATAAAGTTCTTGTATAAAGTGCTATACAAACACATATTAAGATGTTCCCTCACTGAACACTTAAAAGGCAAACAAAGACAATTATGATATCAATTCTGCACAGAGGAACCAGGAGGATTAGCAGAGAGATTAAGAGAGCTACACAAGAGCGTGAAGAAGGTCTGAAAACATGGGCAGAATCTCCAGTCCAATGCCTCAGTCATGATATTTTTTCCTTAGCACCTGTGCTTTATTTACAGTCAGATTTGGGAGTCTTTCCCCAGACTCAAAACCTCAGGAAAGATTTCACTGTAGATGTTTGCTATTTCACTGAAAAATCATCTGATTTTTAGTTTTCAAATAGAGAGCATGTGCTGCCTAATGGTTTTTGTATTAGGAGGATATTCACATTTTCCACATGCTATCTGGCCCTGGTTGCTGAGATGTTTAGAGAGTACTCTTTGGAATATAAAAAAAGGAAGGAAGAAAGAACATCAGAGGGGGCTAAACCTGATGATAAGTAAGACTCAGTGTGATATATGGTTTTTCCTCAATGTTTTCAATAGCAAGGCACAAGTAACATGAGATGTACTTTTAAAGACCCTTGGCCAAAACTCTGAGAGCTAAAATTTTTTTCTTTGGGAAGCTGGAGCTGGGAGATGTGTACAAGGGCAGCTCCTGTAGACCAACCAGGGGTCACTTCTGCTCTCTTCCAACACTCTTCATGTTTGCAGTTAAATGTTTATTAAGTAGGATTTGCTGCTTCGGTATGCAAAACCCCTTGGTTTGAGTAGACAACAGTGGCTAAACATCCAACAGATGAGCTGGGTAAAGGGCATACACACAGCACAGACTTTAAATGTCAGTAACATACCCTTTTTCTGTAGTTTGGTAACCATGGTAGTTTAATCTTACTTTTTCTTGACAAGATCAGGTAGGCATCTTGACTGAATAGAAAGAAAGGAACAACCTATACACTTTTTAGATTTCACAGCAGAAAAAACCCCTTGAACTGCTTATTTTTATTCCTCTTGTTTAGTAATTATGTGAAAATGCCACTGTTTGGAGTGTAAGAGATTCAGTCTAACTTTTTTGTCTAGAGAATGTCAGGAACTTACCTAGGGTACCTAATATAATTTTAATTCCTGGCAAGAGAAAGACATATCTAGAGAGTTAGTTTGTCCTGCCATGAGATTGATGAGGGTGTGTGTCTATATCTATATCTATCTATATCTATAT